>PPMU03000028.1:0-184384 GCA_003707015.3 Wickerhamomyces canadensis | reverse complement strand
GAGAGAAAATATGGATTTCAGTTCGAATATTCAACATGAGTCTTTATATGAGGTTGAGCTTTTGATATGATTCTGGGTTTGCGAAATAATCAATGCCATTCGGGTGTTTCAAAGATAATTATAATACCAAGGTCAGAAGAGTTGAAGGAGGCTCTATTTTACGATTTGGAGAGTGTTGTGTGTTCATAATAGTTGTGCCATTGGGTGAAAAGTGATATTTTAGTGTCTATCGAAGTGTCTGGATCTATGCTGCTACTGGTTTATTTAGGTGTGGAGCTGGGTTTAGTTTTATTGAGTTATATTATTGAGTTATAAGAAAAAAGATTATGTTATGTTAATAAAGGAACTTTTACTCTTAAAAAAAAAAAAAAAAAAACCGCTGAGTGCTTCTTTTTTGATACTAAATGATAGCCAGAGCTGTTCTAAGTATTCTGTTCAATGTTTCAATCGATTAGCTCAACTATTCATCGACTTATTGCTGTTTCTTGTGTATTTCCAGCATGGAAGAAATTCGCGAACTTGCCTAATCGAGCCCTTCTTCCGCGGATGAAGCGTTCGGATTTTTTTAATGCTGTATAATGTAATGATCCACAATTTCTTCCATTTTCAGCTCAGTACTTACTTCCTTTCACTCTTCTTTGAATCTACAGATCGAAGCACCAAGATCTTGAAGCCGGTTGAAGATGTCATTTCCAAACTTATCACCATCCAAGGAGCAGAAATTAGTGGAAAGTCTGGAACAATGGGCGCTGGCCAATGGGTTAGTAATCTATCCTCCAAACTTCAAGTCTTATCAACCAGTAGTGGCACCAACAACGTTATATCCTACCCCGTTCTCCAGGATTGCATTTGATGATGCAGACAAAGTTCAATTGTCTTTCAATGAACTATACGCCAAAGTTTCAAGTGACGTTGAATGGTTATCCACAATCTTGGAAGAATTGGCTGTTTTCGATGCAAATTTCACTGGAAAATTATGGGAGACTTACAAGAAAGCTTCAAAGATTGGAATAATACAACCTTTAACTCTTGGGATCTTTCGATCTGACTATATGGTGAACTCAATTGAAGGTGAAAAACCACAAATCAAACAGATTGAGTTCAATACCGTCAGTGTTTCATTTGGTGGATTATCAAGAAAAGTTGGACAATTGCACAAATACCTGAATGATACTGGTCTTTACAATCCAGAAGAGAGTTCCAAAAAATACTATAAGGATGAAGATCTGCCTGTCTCAGATTCCATTGACAAACTGGCCAATGGGTTAGCAGATGGTGATTATTTTTATAATGATGGTACTACTTTGAAAGGCGAGACCGTTGTCTTGGTAATTGTTCAGGAAAATGAAAGAAATGTATTTGATCAAAGATTACTGGAGTATTCATTGTTGTCAAATCATGGGATTAAATCAGTTAGATTGACACTTGCAGAAATAAATTCCAAAACATTCGTTGATTCAACAACAAAGAAGCTATACATCAAGCAGACAAATGATGAGGTTTCTGTTGTCTATTTTAGATCTGGTTATGCTCCTACTGATTTTCACAGCGAGCAAGATTGGGAAAATAGATTAGTTTTGGAGATATCTAGAGCCATAAAAGCTCCAAGTTTGTTGACTCAATTGGCTGGTGCAAAGAAGATCCAGCAGATATTGACGGATGAAAGTATCCTGAAGAAGTTCTTGAAGGACTCACCACAAACAACTTTCGAGCAACTATCTGATACTTTTGTGAAGATTTATCCATTAGATGATACAGAAAATGGAAAGATTGCCAAAAAATTAGCATTTGAACAACCTGAAAATTTTGTTTTGAAACCTCAAAGAGAAGGTGGTGGTAATAACATCTATAAAGAAGATATCCCTTCATTTCTACAGAAGCTTCCAGAAAGAGAATGGGCCGGGTATATATTGATGGAATTGATTCATCCTCCAAACCATCAAAACAAGATCGTTAGGAACGGTGAAATCTTCGATGAACCAATTATTAGTGAGTTGGGTAGATTTGGCACTATAGTGTTTGATCAGCAAGACGGCCAGATTTTGAAGAATGAAAATGCGGGTTGGTTATTAAGATCCAAGTTCGAATCATCCAATGAAGGTGGTGTTGCTGCAGGATTTGGATGTGTTGATAGCGTTGCTCTTATCTAAATTAATCATTCCTTCATAAATGCTGAATAAAAGAGGATCTCTGAAGGCTTTTTAGGTAGTGAGAGTTGGAATTTCTCTCTCTCTGATATTCAGCTTCAACTTGAGCGGCCCATAGTGCTGCACCCGTAGTCGAGGTGAATGTAAATAAGATGGAAAATAACGGAATCAAGTTCAACAAATTGGCAACAACTCCAAATGCAAGAAAATCAAACATATGATTATTGAAGTCAGAATTTCTTTGACGAGCATCAAATCCTTTCAATTGGTAATATCTCGTATGAGCAGCATGTCCAACAATAGGCGATGTGACGAAACATAACAATATTGGACCAAATATTGGAATTATTAATAGTGCAATATTAAGACCAAGATAAATCAGCATCCCTGAATAAACGATAATATTGCTTGGTATATCAACGAAAAATCTTTGAGCCTTGATATTGAACGGAATTGGTGGACCCCTACTGATCTTTCCTCTCAATACGACACCTTCGCAACCTTCTCTTGCCAAAACAGTATCATAGATAAATTGTAAAGGTAGTGGAAAAAACAATCGATTACCAATGATCAAAGAAACAGCATCAATCTGATGAATCAAGTTGAACCAACCTGACATGAGGCCAATAGGGCCATTGAAAAGTAAAGCAGTGCTGTAAGTGAGAAGTCCCAGTGGCCAGAATATTACCACAGCGACAAAGATCATTAGAGAGATCTGGGGGATGAGAATTGCGAAAAAATAAGGCCATAGATCTGAGTTATCAAAGAAGTATTGGATTCCCTAGCGTGGCAACATGACGTTAGTCGTCACTTGAGATATATCATCGAGAAGAAAGTGGATTGCTGGTATTTCAGTTACTGCAAAGGGCATATTGCGTGGAGGGATGAGGGCCTGCGACATTGCTGCTGCTCTTTCATGTAATTTCACCTCCGTCTGAGTTGCAATAAGCTGTGTTTTTTTGGTTTGAAACTTCAGTATGTGTCACAAACGCAAAACAAAAAAATCTCGCTTCGGCTCGGGATTCGGAAAACGCCTTCGCTTCAGATTGATTACGTAAAGATTTCCATCTGACGTGATATCCACGGTAGATTTGGCCTCGTTTTTACAATTAGTCAGGGATTTGAGGCAGGTGTGTGTCTGTCTGTGTAGAGCACAGAGGTGTAGGGAGATGACAGTGCACACCTGCTGATAGAGTGGCTCTTGTAACTCGTGCAAAGTCGAGAATTAGTGAGCAGAATGGCCCGGAATCAGCAACCCATCGGACGCGACAGCCACACAAAGCAGCTCTGCCTTTACAGTCTAATCTACAAAGAATCAGCTTCGGATCTGTCGATTGTGGATGGTGTCAACTGTCATGTACCGTTAGCAAAATTTTGCTGGTGAAGGATCCACAGTTCTTCAGCACTGTGTATAAATAACCACTGGATTTCCTACCTTTAGATTCATCAGATGCGAGCTTAGACCTCATGCCCCCATCAAAAATGTCTACTTCTACTGGTACAATCACAGTCAAGGCAGTTCCACCACTATACGTTCAAGAGAAAGTATCCGGATACTCAAATCTTGATATCCATTTCCGTAAAGATCAAGATGTCATTGATCCGGTAACTGGGGTCCTGACAGTTGGACCAGCTGAGTATGAGAATGCTAAATATCCAGAATGGTTACCAACATGGGATCCAAGACAGAAATTTGATCTGATTAGCGAGAACTTTGAAGAGAAATTCGTTGATAGAGGTTTATTTGCTGATCCAGAGTTCAAAAACTTATTCCCAAAAGACAGAGATGATTATAAGTTGAAGAAATTGTCACCAAGACTAGGAACTGAAGTCAGAGGAATCCAGCTATCTCAATTGACCAATGCTGGAAAAGATGATTTGGCCAGATTTGTTGCTGAGCGTGGTGTTGTTGTTTTCAGAGATCAAGATTTGAAAGACAAAGGCCTTCAATTCAATAAGGAATTTGGTGAATATTTTGGACCATTACACATCCATCCATCTTCAGGTGCCCCAGCTGGTTATCCAGAATTTCATATTGTCTATCGTCGTAAAGATCCAAATGAATATGCTATTGTTCACAAAAATACATTGAGTACCAAAGGTTGGCATAGTGATGTTTCCTATTGCGGGAAACCCCCATCAATCACTTTCTTTGGGATCCTGGAAGGTCCAGAAACTGGTGGTGATACTCTATTTTCTGATTGCGTTGAAGCTTACAACAGATTATCTCCCACTTTCAAAGAAATGATCAAAGGTCTAAAAGTTGTTCATTCATCCGTTGAACAAGCCGCACAATCCAGAGCTGAAGGTTCTATTGAAAGAACAGCCCCATCAACTAATATCCATCCATTGGTTCGTATACACCCAGTCACAAAACAAAAATCCCTATATGTTTCAAGAGCTTTCATAAAAAACATTGTTGGCTTGAAACAAGAAGAAAGTGATGCCATCCTAAACTTATTAACTGATCATATAAATAACTCTGTGGACTTACAAATCAGAGCAAATTATGAACCTGGTACTGTCGTTGTCTGGGACAACAGAAGAGTCATTCACTCTGCTTCTTTTGATTGGGATTCGGGCCATGTTCGTCATTGTTACAGAATCACACCATTAGCTGAGCGTCCAGTTGAAGAGGAGGAAGAATTGGATGAAATTTACAGAAAATGAATTTTCTGAAACCTATGACCCTCATCTATTTTAACGATCCTACTTAATGAACTTCACATATTTATTTCTAAGTAATTTTTCTGAGTTTTTACATCTACATTCTACACTGTAATTATCGGAGTGAGAACAAATTTACATTTTCTATCATTGTATCATTGCAAAAACTTATCTATTCGAGAACCTCAATGACTTCCCCTGGTTTCTCTGATTCTATTTTTGAGGTCTCTTTCTTTGAAGCTTTGGATGTTTTCTCCTTCTTTTCTTCCGTCTTCACTTCAGGTTTGTTCTCTTCAAATACCATTTGGTCAATATAAGAGACAGCTTTATTTTCAATTTGTTCTCCACTCATACTTTGATCCAATTCTAACTTATTCTGAGCAACAAGATACATATTTTCCTCAATGGTCTCCTCGCTAATCAATTTTATTACATGGACCTCTTTCTCTTGACCAACACGATGGGCTCTATCTTCAGCTTGTTTATCATCATGAGGGTTAAAACTTTGATCAAAGATGACAACATGATTAGCACAAACCAAATTGATACCGAAACCACCAGCTTTTGTGGATAAAAGAAAAACAGGAATTGTTTCATCTTCGTAGAAGGTATCAATGATATCTTGTCTGATATCAACAGCAGTACTACCATCCAATCTCAAAAATTTGATCTTCCAGTTCGATAAAACATGTTCCAAGATATCCAACACCTGAGTGAACATGGAAAAAATCAAAACTTTTTCTCTCATTTGAATGATTGGTGTAATTATTTCTTTCAATTTGGAAATCTTACCAGATTCCAAGAATTCCTTTTCTTCTAATTGATATTTCCCAATCGAATTGGAAAACTTTGCACACAATCCTGTGATTTCAAAATCACTCATGACCTGAAGATCTTCAAAAATGTATTCTTCATTGGCTGTGGCATACACATCCTCTCTCATGATATCCCTAGCTATTTTCCTTAAGATATCATCATTATATAAGTATCTGAATAACAATGGATGGATAGCAGCTTTTCTCAAACTCATCAAGATGTTCGCAATTCTTGACTTCTTCTCCTCTCGAAGTATTCTGGCGTTAGCTACTTCACTCAAGTAAAGTCTTTCTTGGGATGGAACCATTGCACAAGTCTCAACAGAGTGAAATTTCTTGGGTAAGTGTTGTAGGACTTGATCTTTTTTTCTTCTCAAGATGAATGGGGCCATCATTTTCTTGGCTTTTGAAATGGCACGCTCCGACAATAATGGATTGTAATCTTTTTTATTATCAGATGTAGAAGCTCTTTGAGAGAAGACGTACTTTAAGTCTTCTTTCTTTGAGACAAAAATTGAAGGTAAAATGAACTCTAACAATGACATCAACTCTCTCAAGTTATTCTGTAGTGGGGTACCAGTCAATAGCAATCTGAACTTAGCTCTTAATTTCATTAATTTGGTGAATCTTTCAGAAGCACTGTTTTTCAACATATGACCCTCGTCGAAAACAATGACATTGAATCCAGCATGTTTCAAAAAACCATGATCTTCTTTGGAGCCTGATGCCATGTTATAAGTGGTGACCATGACATCAATCTCGTCCAATCTGTCACCTAATGAGTCTCTGATGTCTTCTCTCTCGGCTTGGGATCCATAGTACGGTTCAACGACCAACGAAGGTGCAAATTTCTTGAATTCTCTCATCCAGTTTTCCAATGTTGATGATGGGACAACGACCAGATGAGGCCCATCTATATTACGCTCTTTCAAATGAGCAAAGAAAGAAATCACTTGACAGGTTTTACCTAGACCCATTTCATCTGCTAAAATACAACTTAGTTTGTTCTTGTATAGCAAATATAACCAATTCAAACCAACCTGTTGGTAATTTTTCAATGTGACGTCGTCTGATAAATATTTTGGCTTTTCTCTGAAATACCCATTTCTACTAACTCTTTTTGATGAGCCAACGATATCTTCATCATCATCAAAGTCAACATCAACAATTTCTAGTTCTTCATTGACACCTTCAACTTTCACACCCCATCCACTGATATCTTTTGCAATTTTATCACTGTAGCTCTTACATTGTTTGACTAAATTTTCCACTGCAGCATAACCTCTCAACACCAAGTTAGCCTTTTGACTGAGGTTATCACCATCAGTTTTGGCACGTCTTTTCTTTGCATCCAAGAAGTTGAAACTTTCAAAATGTGTGATAGATCTGAATGGTCTTTTGGCAACAACAGCTTGAGCCATCTCCATAGTACAACCAGTGACATCAACGATATCACGATCTTCCGAGGAGTTGAAAAACTCAAGGACCTTCTCTTGAAACAACGCTTCTTCTGACTCATCCACATTCTCCTCCTCAACATCAGAGTCACTGAAGTCATCATTCAAAATCTTTTCTTCTTTCTCTTCTTCTTCATCCTTATCATCATCAATCTCTTGCACGATTTCTTGCACTTCCGGTTGTGGGGTATTTCTGGATCCTCTCACTAGTCGTCTCTTTTTCAAAACAGGTTCATCATCCACTTGAATGACAGGAGGAGGCTGTTTCAGCACAGGTTCTTTGAACTTGTAATTATGGCTATACTTTTCTGAGATGGTTTTACTTTTGTTCAAAACAACCTTCGAGGAGATTGATCTTTTTGGGGAAACATCAGGGGATGAGCTTATCTCAATATGATCATCAGTGGTATTCTGGGAGCTTTTCACATGGATAACTTCAGGTGTTCTATTCTTCTTCTCCATCCGTTCCAACACTTCTTTTTGTTTTCTCTTTTCAATAATGGAGGCCAGTATTTCTTTGGTCATTCTCAAATCTGAAGCACCTTTAGAAGTATAAACAGCCTTGATGAAAGATGCTGAGAGAGTCTTGAAAATGCCCTGTAGAATTTCTAAATCCTTAACGTTATTCGATCCAAGCTTCTTCTGTAAAAGGTTTGAACCATTGAAAGCAAACTTCTCTCTTAGACTAGAGCTAGTAGCTGACTTGTTGGTTTGATTTCCATTAGCATCGTACAGAGGCTTTGGCTTGACATTATTGAAGAGCATGGTGTGCGAATACGACTGCTTAGCGGGTGGCTGACGGTCTTTGACAGGAGATGGGGAGGAGTCTGGCACCTGAATCACCGCTGGCTTCCTGTTCGGCGTGCTGTCTGGACTCCAGTCGTTGTAACCCATTTTATAGTCAGTTTCTAATATGAGATGGTGCTAGAAAATGGTGTGGCACGGTAAGCGAAGGAACAACGTCAGCGAGTCTCTCTGGCGCAGTCAAGACGGGATCAGAATTTCACAGTTTCTGTTCTTTGCAGTGGGATGTTTGGTGGAAATTTCTCTTGCACGCTAACCAATTTTTTTTTGTTTCGCGTTTTTCTTGATAGCGAAATCAACATGACAACCAAGGCCTTTTTGTTATGTATGTTCCACGATATTAGCGTTGATGTTCGATGGTCTATTGCGTCTACTCCTGTGGGTCCAACGGTAAATACCAGCTGGGAAACGGTAGTGATGTGGATTTAAACCAGCCTCAGAGGGTTCTCACCAGTGAAGTTGGCGTGAAGAGGATTGCCAGTGGAGGGAACCATACTTTGCTGCTGTTGGAGAATGGGGATCTACTAGCCTCTGGAGATAATCAGTACGGTCAATGTGCGATATTTGGGGATGCCGGTGGTTCCACACTGAGAACTTTCACCAAAGTTGATCGCATCAATGGAAGTGAGTGGACGAATTGTAGTGCAGGTTATGAGTTTTCAGTACTTGTGAATAACGATAATGAAATCTATACGTGCGGACTTGGATCAAAGGGCGAGCTGGGACTGGGTTTACGAATCACCAAGTCTGCTGAAAGGTTGCACAAGGTTGATTTCCCATGGGAATCAAAGATCGTTGATGTGAAGTCGTGTCTAGATCATACATTAATTCTACTAGAGGACAATAGATTATATGGTTTTGGAAATGGTCGAAGTGGTAAACTTGGTATGCCTACAGAGAAACAGATCTGGTTTCCTAGGTTGATAGATACTGATGTCAAGGTGAGGTCTTTTGATGTTGGTAGAGACTTCAGCGTCATAAGCGATGGGGAAATAACTGAATTTTTGGGAAAAGACAAGTTCAACATGATTGCAAGTATACCCACACAGATCAAAGATTTCAAGACCATGTGGTCATCGATTCATGTATTAACAAAAGAAGGACACCTAATATCAACAGGTAACAACAGCCATGGACAGCTATTATCACTTGATGACGCAGCATTTGATTTATTTGAAGTTGGAAGTGAACATGGATTGATTACCAAAAATAACGTCCTTTATAGTTGGGGATGGGGAGAGCATGGGAATTGTGGAATAAACAAGAAAGAATCAGTTACTTTTGACTACCTCAATGAACTGTTCCTACCCCCGGAAGAAGAAACCATAGTGAAGATCAAAGGTGGATGTGCTACTACGTGGATAGTAACGAAATCATGAATTTTTCATTAGTGGAGGAGTATACAAGTTTGATAAAGAGATGTCATGAAGTATCTTTTCCATATTCATCTGTCGCACAAGAAGCACGCGAAGATGGAAAATATGTAAAAACTTCTTATTATTCTGGGGCAGCTGTATCAATGTGTTTCTCACTTCAACCCACTCAAATATTAAATCTGAGTTTCTGATCAAAACAATTTTCTTTGGCCACCCACACGTAGCTTACTCCCGAACTCTGCTCGAGAAATGCCCAACTCATCAGAGAGTGAAGAACTCCTTTCCTCTAGCCCTAGATGGTCTGAGCACTTCTCAGCTGTTCTTTGGAGTCCTTGTGAATTTAATGATTTCTGGAACTTTCCAGAAAAATTTTCATTGTATTTTTCATCTTTTTAACTATGAGAGATGTTATGAGCCCTGTAATTTACATAGTTTTTTTCCCGTTAGGTCTGATTCCTTTATAAAGCGAGGGTTATCAAATATTTATTGTATCTCGTCTTTCGATTGCTTCAACGCATTGTTTCGGGATGTTTGGATCCGTATGCTCTGGTAGAGAAGGTATGTACTGACTCGTTTTAACCTGGCTTCAATTGGGCTCATAGACTAACAATACATTCTCAGTACAACTTGCAGAACAAGTTGATACCAACAAATATGCTATAAGGATAGAGAATGGTTTGAAAGTTTCACACGTGGCTACGTTTCTCTTACCAAACTGTCAACTAGATCCAGCATTTGCTGCGTTGATTTACTTCCAACTCCCTGGGAAAGAATTCAAACTATTTGGGTCAATATCAGCACTAAAACCAAGTGCCATTTTCAAATTGAACAATAGCACAACTTCGCAGGCCTCGAGATTGATTGATGACATAGATATGGATACAGATGAGAACGATACATCAAACGATCCTCTCAATAGCATAACTATTGGTATTTCAATTGAACCGGTAGCAGAAGCTGAGAGACTGCTGGCAGAATCCAAAGAACAGCAAGCTTTGGCTACTAGACAGTTGACGATAACCAACGGGACTCCAGTTGCAGTTTCACCAACTGATCCTACACAAACTGCAATACTAGCAGGCAAGATTGTTAAGCATGCATACAATTATCTAGCTGGGTTTATTGACGACGAAGGGAAAGTCAGCATAAAGTTCTTTGATAGTTGGTGGGAGAAATTTAGAGCAAGATTACAAAATGATCCAAAGTTCCTGGATAATCAAATACAGGATTAGGAAAGCTTTTTCGATATACTTTAATGATTTTAACGTTACATTTTTTTATATGAAATTCTATGTAAGCACCTCTATAATTCATCAGCTAATGCCTTTCTCAAAGCATTTGGATTGCCGAAAACAACATGTCTAGCTTCAAGTAATTTCGAACTCAAATTATCTTCTTCATCAGTTCTTTTGTTTAACTTTCTGGTATGAATATGGTTTGTCAGCCATTCCAAGAAATCATCTTTGACCTTTAAGGTTTTATCATTCTTCTTCAGCTCAACAAGCTTGTCAAATAGGGTCTCCATTGAATAATCATCACCTATTGAATCCGAGGACAAAGAAGTTTGAATAACATCAAATAAAATTGTATCAACGTGTTGGGTTGATCTTTTCTCTAGTCTTTTCAGTGATTTTAGGTCGTCCAGGATTTCTATAACTCTAAGTTTCGAGTCTTCTTTCAAAGAAGGAAAAGAATTCAGTAATAATGATTCACCACCTAATCGTAGAAATGCCTCAGAGTTTTGTTCAGTTTGAATCAAACTTGAGATGACACCGAGTAGTCTTTTCTGAAGAACCGAATTACCTTGTTTTTGCAAGTTGGTTAACAATCTATTTAACGACATCTCAGCATTAACATTCTCAAGAGCTTTGAGATTATGTCTTAATGATTGGGCTAGAACTCTAAGTGCTAGCTCTTGCACTTCTGTACTGAATCCCCCAGCAAGAGCTATATCGGACAAAGCGTTGAATGATTGTGGTTCAGATATTATCAACCCATCTTTCAAGTTATGTGAATGGTCAGCTAGGGAATCTAATGCGTCAATCAATTTCGTCTCATCTTTGACACCATCTAAACTTTTGATGACCACCTCTAAAGCATCTTCCAAATCAACTGGAATATTAGAGCTTTGAGCAGACATTTTCAAACGCTTAATATCTGAATCCTCAACAGAATCCTCGTCAGAATAACTCACAACTTTATTCTTATCACTTTCTAAGATATCTTGATGGATAATAACGTCCTTTACGTCTTTAGTATCTTCTCCAAGTTTACCAAACTTCTCACCGGTCTGCCAGTCCAATCGTATATCAAGACCTTGTGGTATCTGTTGTCCTTCTCTTATAGGTGCCCACTCAGCACTTGGCTTGAATAAAGATGGATAGCAGTCAGTTGGATCCTCAGTTGAACAGATAATGTCTTTTGTTGGAACAACACCAGCAGCAGAGATAGAAAACCCTAATAAAAGAATGAGTGCTAGTTTAGCTAGGGATTTGGTCATAGCTTGTGTGTGGGTTGATTGAGTATATGTTTCAACCAAGAAGCTCTTTTGTTAAAGCAACAAACAGGGTTTGTTTCAGAAGGCAAATTCTTGAAATCTGTGTGATGTGTCAAATTGAGTTGAATCGATGCGCCAGAATAAAGCGACCGCGAAAATTTTCTCAGTTGAGCACTTTCGCCGCCTACACTGCGGGCCTAGCTCTGCCTAGCTGCCAGGCAGCAGCTTCCACTGAAGCTAGAAGGAACCCCAATGACAGTGGTTACAGAAACGCATAGAAACAAAGAGAACAACGTAATACAACGTGTAATAATAGCCAGGAAACACGGACGCATAAGGCCAGCTCATGCCTATGAAAAAGAAATAATCAGCACTCAAGCCAAAGCACCCATTGGATCATAGATAGGCAAGACTGTGTAATCTCCCTTCTTCCAGATATCAGTCAAGTACTGTGGAGCGTACTTGGTGCTGGTAACAACCTGATAAACATACTCATCGAACCATTTATCGGAAGCAACAAAATAACCCTTATTACCAACAGCTTCACCCCATGAGTTCTCAATTCTATATCTCTGGATCTTACCATCAACAATATGAACACCGGTGATCACCATTGCATGTGTCATTGCAGATGAACCGACTCTTAACCTTTCCTCCTTGGTTAGGTTCAGTTTGGTATTGAAAACCAAGTCATAATCATAAGCATCTGGATCAAAGATACCAGCATCTCTATCTGAGAATTTCCCAGAGTCCGATCCAAAGAAAACAGGTTCGTTGTTTTTCAAAGCTGTAACAACTGCCTCTTTCAAAACCTTCGAGGTGACATTGATATAGTCTATCGGTTTCCCACCAACAACGTTGTTGAGTCTATCAACAGTGTATAATTTATTGTATTCGTTTCTTGGATCGTTGATCAAAGAAAAAGTTTCATCAATTTTGAGATCAACTAGTTTGGCAAATTCCTTTGGATTAGCCTTGATAGAATTGACTTTACCAGATTTATCCTTGTAATCCCATGTAAATTTATCAGTGACTTTTGGTGGAGGACCCAAACTTAAAGCCAGTATATTATAAATCTCTTTGATCTGAGAATCTTTCAAAGCAAACACATCTTCAGTAGAGGCACCATCTTTGATCAATTTTCTCAAGATCAGTGAATATTCTCTCAACTTGTTCACAAGAACATAGTTCAATGGAGCAGAGTTTGTTGCGTGGAAATTATCTTTGTAAAGAGTTTTTGGAACAAGTCCATACTTTGTAACCAGATTAACAATCATATCCCATTGACCACCGTCACTTAAACCATTACTGAAGATTGTTTGAATGACTCTAGAGTCAAGTTCCAAATCGTTTGCGGTTTCAATAATATTAGTCAACAGATAGTTTGATTTCTCCAACTTGTCGTAAAAGAATAGATAGGCTTGAGACAACTCAAAGAACTCTAAATCATACTTTTTCTGATAAAACGTTCTGAATACATTTGTTGAAGCAAAGATCCAACATCTCCCACTGCTGAATTGAGAAGTGATTGGGGCTCCTTCCAAGGAGACCTTCAAATTCCAAACATCAACGGTATCAGCAGCAATTGTCTTGTTATTTTTGACAACGTCTGGAATTGAATGATTGGCTAATGCATGGATGGATAACAAATTCTTCTTATCAGACAACAATTCAGCTTCCCAATTATTCAAAGAGGTTAATGAGATAGATTTAGACTGTGAGGCAGTTGATACGACGGCTTTCTCATTGATAGAAGGGAGAGAAACTTGTGATTTCTCAGCAGCGTATTGATACTTCTCGATATCTCTGTTGTCTCTGGAAACTTTAGACGATTGATTACCCATTTCTTGATTCTTTGAACAACTGAGAGTGAAGATAAGTGGCTATTCCATTCAAGACGGGATTTTAATAAGGGATGGATTCAAAATTGTGGTTATCTCAGATATCGTAATTCTACAGGTAATATTAGCGATTAATACCTGGTGCTTGGATGTATGTATCAAATTATACATTCTCTCACTTATTTGGCGTAGCACGAGCCTTCTTGAAGTCTGTAGATCTTTGTCTGATACGTGGTTTCTTCACTCTATTCTTACCGAACTTGATACCAACTGCACCTTCTCCCTTTTTGGCTCTCATACCTTCAATCACTTGTTGTCCAGCAGTAGCCCTATCAGCTTTACCCAAAACTCTTTTAGCTCTTCCTAGTTTGGTCTTTTGGTTATCTGTCAAGTTTGGAATTTGTTTGCTGTTTCTGAAATTACCAGATGGTGCATTCTCTCTTGGTTTGGACATCTTTTTAGATCTTGTGATTCTTAGCTTTCTCTTCTTCTCACCCAATTTTTTCTCATGCAACATTAGAGCTTTTGATACAGCTAGGAAATCTTTGAATTGAACATAACCAAAACCTTTACCAACATTGGTTTTAGCATCACGCACTATTCTCACGAATTCAATTTCACCACAGTCGCTGAAGATATTCCATAATTCTTCCTCTTTTTCCTCGAAATCTAAGTTACCAACAAAAATGGCTCTCTTGTTATCAATCTTTGCAGGATGAGAGATCGAATCAACTCTTAAATGCAAGTTCAAGAAGACCTCACCATTGGATTTCAATGCTTCCCTAGCATGGTCCTTTGATTTGAAAACAATGTATGAATTTACGGAGTCTCTTGAAGTATGTAGTTTCTGTTGAACAAAGGCAACTTTTCTTGGTAAAGCCTCGTTGAAAGCAATAGATCTGAATCTTATCGAGTCAATTTCACCATACTTGGAAAAATGCTTCTTGAATGCTTTATAATCTGTTTTGGAGGTTATCACATTTGAGCTTAAGTTACCAACGAAAATGGTTCTTTCAGCTTTCTCCACTTCATCCTCTTTGAAGTCAATTTTTTTGGCTTCGCTTGATTTGACAGGTTTTGGCTCATCAGTTTCAGAGTCAGAATCACTATCATCAGATTCCTCTTTCTCAACTAGTTCGGGTTTGGATTCTTGTTCTTCTTTATCATCAAGAATTTTGTCAAGGTATCTACTCTCAAGATCATCATCTTCATCAGCTGATCTCTTCTTTTTTCTCTTTGGAGCTTCTTGTATTTGTTCCTCGTCGGATATGTCTTTCATTTCCTCATCAGCGTCTTCAGCGAGTTCAACTTTATCAGCTTTAGGCTTATTAGACTTCTTAGGCTCTATGATAGTTCTTTCTTTGATGGCTTTCTTGACAGGACCGGCAGAACTCGAAGCGAACAGGCTTGAGATGGATGCATCTTTCTTGGAGTCAGAGAAGAGACTAGAGACACCCGACATGATTCAGTTATAGATGGCTTCACAAGTAGATATCACTAAATATACATCGATCATCATAATAAATTATTACAGAGCTCATCGCGAAATAAATTTTCATATGGGATGCGACCGAAAAAGGTACTGACACGACTGAAAATGGCAGTAACCCGCCAAATCACGTGATCACCAATAAGAAATTTATATCAAAACCCACAATAACAAAAAGTATGAAATTTAGGATTTCACTATTGAATCTATTGAGAAACGTATTCCCACGCACTGTTCCCTTCATCATCCCTGCGTATAAGAGTTTTCCTACTAGCTCGAGAGTTTTATCCCTTTTGACACGTCCAAAACAGAACACTTGACCTTGTTCTGATTGATCACTTCAGACTCTATCAACAACAGGAAAAGTCCTCAAGGGTTGAAATCTACAGAGAATCGATCGAAAGCTTTGACTACTCGGTCCAAATAAGAGCTCTGATAGACCTCAGATCGTTAGAATGACTGATATTGCCAATTCCAAAGAGAGTGAGTATTTTGCATCAAGGAGGCCCTTGCTCTGTTGTTCATTCAACCAACCTCGTGGGAAGTCTAGAATATTAACACTTCACAACAAAAGATCACATAAGTTATAACAGCGACACAGGTAAGACCTCGCCATTATCAGCACTACCGACATCTTCTCCATCAGTTCTCAAAGGTGAAAATCCAATTCAATACCAAATGACCATAGACTCAGAGTTGGACACAAGTATAACTGCAAACTCAACGAAAGATAAGGCCAGCAAAATGAATGCTGACCCAGACAATTCAACCAGATCAAGGAGTATTGTCTCAGATGAAAGTTCAGATTTGAGTGACTTGGATTCAGAGGCAGAAACCGAGAAAATGTTCAATGGTGACGAATCACAACTTGCCAAACTGGTGAAACCCAATAACAGCACCACCGCTGCCACGACGACAGCTGAAGAGGACTCCACACTTCAACCCGATGACAATGATACTTTCATCAAGGAAGAAGTTATCAATGAACTAAACAAGGAAAAAGGTAATACGGTGGATGCTGAAACAAACGAAGAAATTGGTGAAGTTGTTCAGAACCTCAAAAACAACAATCAAATAGAAGAGTCTAAGGAGCCAAATGTTGAAGAAGAAGGAGATGAAAATAAGGACGAGGGGTCACAACATGACCGAGAGGAAATCAAACCCTCGAAGAGAAAGCTAAGCGATGTGCTCGGTGAATCGACAAAGAGAACTAAGATTGAAGATGACGTTCACGAGAAGGAGCAACACCCAAATGGCGGTGATCATGAAGTAGAAAATGAAGGCGAGGACGAAGAAGAAGAAGAGGAAGAAGTCGAAGAGGAGGAAGAAGAGGAAGAAGAGGAACTTACAGAAGAACAAAAGATACAGAAACAAAAGGACATGGAAGCTGAAGCTGAGAAACAGAAACAGCGGAAAGAAGCTATTGAGTTTTTGACTGAGATTGAGATAGATTTTGCAAAACTGAGAGATAGATTATATGATGATAAGATGGAAAGATTCAAGTCTGAATTAGCTATGTGCTTGGATGGGTCACATCCAGAATTACAGTCAGTTTATTCCAAAATAGATGCACATAGAGAAGAGAAGATAAGGCTTGCCTCATTGACTCAAAAATATAAACTGGAGAGTATCGCAAGAAAAACAAAAGCTCAAAGAACTGCAATTCACCAACAATTCTTCAAGAGAATATCAGAATTCAAGACCAACTATTTGAGAGAGCTAACAGAGACATGGTATGAGATCAACAAGGAAAGAAGAACAATGGATTTGTTGGTTCCTGACTACAGTTATAGAATCCCAAAATACACTGATCAGTTGATTGAACAGAGGGAACAACTGAACAAAGAGATTAGTGTTTTGGTTGGTCTAAATCAATACTATGGGTTCCCTAAAGCACCAGAGTTGAGTTCCGTTGAAGGTAATGAGTTGGATAACGATCTAAGAGCCATGAATATTCTGTGATATTAACTCGAGTTGATGCCAACAATTTGAACATATTATAATCATGAATACATAATCTACAGTGAAATGCTTATTGTAGTTTTCTAAAACAAAGTTTTCATTAAAATGGGATTTGGATAATTTAATACACGACAAACAATTTATCTTAATGGAATGAAACGGTTTGAAGAAACACCAGCTCTACCATGTCTAACTGGGGTATAGGTGATGGAGAATTCACCCAAGTAGTGACCAACCATTTCTGGTCTGATTTCAACATTGTTGAAAACTTTACCGTTGTAAACACCAACAGATGAACCAATCATTTCTGGAACAATAACCATGTTTCTTAAATGGGTTTTGACAACAGCTGGTTTTTCGTTTGGTTGAGTGGCTAATTTAGCAGCTCTCAATTTTTTGATCAAACCATGAGGTTTGTTGTTTAAACCTCTTTGGAATCTTCTTCTAACTCTGGCGTGAGCTAATTTGGCAAATTCTTCATTTGGTAATTCCAACAAATCTTTTAGATCAACACCACGGTATGAGAATGATTTGAAGGTTCTCTTCTTACGGTCGACAGTAGTAGCTAGAATTATAGGAGTTAGTAAATGTGCTCAGTATGGTGTGTGTTGATGGACCTGGATAATTTCCCTCCATAGTAACATAGACAATGTAGGTTTCGATTGGAGGTGTTACCTTGATATTTGGTCGTTTGAATGGGTTTCTGAAGGATCTGGTAAGCTTCTCTCAGTGATCTGTTAGGAGGATTGATTGGTATTTCTAGGTTGGGCTGAACTTAACCTGGGTTTGATTGGGAGGTTGAACTTCTGGTTGACTGTTTCCTTCGATTCTAAAATGTCTCAGCAATTGAATATACCCTTGGGTCACTGCACTATTTCTATCAGGGAAACTATCGCATCTCTCTTTCTCTTCAGTATCACATACCATCAGACATTTTGATCAAGGTTCTGTTGTTTTACGATTGATTACTTCTGGTATTGTCTGTTCGTTGTGATTTTGAAGTTGATTAAATTTTCAGCGATGCTACGCACAGTGCGTACATCCCAACACCTCAACTTGAAAAAAAGAGTTCTGTGACTGCGAGTGTTTGTGGTTCGGGACGCATTTGCGCCAAATGGACAGTCAAAAGTGGCCGCGAAACAGGGAAACCCGGACACCACTGACGAAATCCTCCAACAACGATGAAAAATACAATCAAAAACAAGCCATTGATGGAGGGTTTAGGTAGATTATACACAAAGCAAACAAAAGTGAGTGGGATAGATGGAGGTTCATGTTGGGGAATGAGAGTTCACTAGTTTTAGTGTTTTAATAGAGTCATTTTCTAGCACTCAAAGTCTCTATTGAACTATTCAGCCATAGTGTGAAATATTATTCTTTATGTCAGAGGTCGAGTTCGAGAGGAACATCTTGGGATTTATCAAATTAGGACATAAAGATCAGTACGGATGAACAAATGAGGCGTGACAATGCATAGTTCTTCAAGGTTCTATAAAACCGATCCATTCGAAATAGATGTTTGAATAATTCTATGCGAACTAGTGAACAACTCAAACTGACGACTATTCCTTCAAAACGTCTAATCAAGCACAACTACTAACAATCAAAATCAGTGTCAAAATACTTAGCTGCTTACTTGTTGTTGAACGCTGCCGGTTCTGCCCCATCTGCCGACTCTATCAAAACTGTTTTAGAATCAGTTGGTATTGAAGTTGAAGAAGACCGTGTCTCTCAATTATTAGAATCATTAGAAGGTAAATCAGTTGAAGAATTGATCGCTGAAGGTTCTGCTAAATTAGCCTCTGTCCCAACTGGTGGTTCAGGTGCTGCTGCTTCATCCGGTGCTGCTGCTGCTGGTTCATCTGAAGCTGCTGCTGAAGAAAAAGTTGAATCAGAAAAAGAAGAATCTGATGACGATATGGGTTTCGGTTTATTCGATTAGGTTAACAAAATCTAACTTGAATTGTACAACTTATTATAATGATCATAAAAATAAAATTCTGTAATAACAAAAGCTGGTAGAGCTGTAGTATTGAAGAATAATGAATATCTATGCAATGAGTCTTACTTTGAGCAGGTAATGGTATAAACAAAGAAGTGATCGCTTCAATTTGCGCTGTTCAAATTCACTATCGATTCTTTCAACTTATTGATTAAGTTAGTATTTCGGGATCAGCAACTCCAAGTACCTCATGACTAGCTTGTTTAACTTGTGCACGACATTTCTCAATTTTTTCAGATATTTCTCAATTATATTCTTTTCAGAAACATTAACCTTCTCTTTGATTGACATGGGATCAGTAGTGAGACTTTCACGGTGTAAATGCAAGATGTTCGCAGCATACTTCAGATCACAAGAATGTGCCAGTTTTCTTCTTCGTATTAGCGTAACAACTCCTCCGAATGCTAAACGCAGGAAACATACTTGACCAATTAGTCTCTCATTGTACCCCACCATTGACTGCTATTTGTCCAAGGCTCAGCAGTCTTTGATATTGCTGGAGAATGCTCATTCACCGAAACCTTTCAGTTTTTCAATCATATCTTCCAATTGACAGGAATATATTGTAAATTTGTCACCAGGAATTGTGACATCTGAGCCTCCATCCACTGTTAACTTCATTGTAAGCCGAAGTTTGTGACACCCGTAGAATTCCCTTCATTCATGACCTATGTCTTAGCAAGTGACACCTAAAGCTTTGTTGGTCCTGGAACTTGAGCTCTGACGATATATCTTTATCACCTTTTTCATTCTCAAGAGGAACAGCAGGAGGAAACGTGTCTTTATATATTATTAATAAAAGAACGGAAGATTTTCGCGAGGTTCTTAAATGGGTAATAAGTGCTTTTCCGTAATTGCTTTTCGCAATTTCCAAATTAGGATGTTTTCGTTTTGATCTGGGCGGCTAATTGAGGGTTATTTAAATGCTCAATTCCCATTGTTTTGATCTCTTACTTTTTAAATTCTCATGTTGGTTTTAAAACATTTCAATTGATTAAAATTTATGAATTTGAACATGGGATTCTTGTTATTTCATAACTGTGAGTATAATACACTGCAGAGCAAGAAAATCAGATGGAAAATCAACCGAAGCGCAGCGAAATTTAGACTGACAATCCATTCGTTTATGGTAATTTATCTTATGCTTTGACTCTTTACCATTCTTTTGTTGATAACACCTTAAAACTTTAGAAACTCTTGGTGACTTGTTGGTACCATGATGCGTTGAAATTATGGAGAGCCTATAACCAGTTTTTGTTTGAAAAGGCACAAGAATTTTCTCTTCAATCGACTGAGTGACTCTTTTGATCAACATCTGGTTATCTATTTTGAAATCTCTTGATTTCGAGGTTGCTTTTGATGATTCCTTCTTGATTCTAGAAGGAGGTGGACCAATTTCATTTTCTTTTGCTTTCAATGCTCTAAACTCATTATTATGATATTCCAACTCTACCATTTTATTAGACTCTGAATCGAAGCCGTATAGTTTCATTGGGCGCCCATAGTCTATGATTCGAACTTTGTCGAAAACGCAACAGTCATCATGTTCAATCTTTGATCTTTTTGTTGCTTCAGTTAAAAATTCATTAGCACTACCAATCAATTCAACCTCATTTTCTTCCTTATCAACATCAATTGGATCATTAATATCTTCTTTTCCTTCGAATGTTGTCCATGAGATATATTCAGACATATTAACAACTTCTGAAAGTGGGAAAAGGGCTTGAGTGTTGACAATCTTGTTTGCATTTTCCTGATGAGATACAAATTCTAGAAAAGAATTGAACGAAGTAAAGTTCTTCAATGGGGCTTGAGCATCTCTTAAAACTTCAGAAGATGGAGTACCATTATTATAACGCCTTTTGTTTCTAGTCCTACAACTAAGACATATCTTGAACCGATGATTAAAACCTTTTGATACATCTCCTCCAAAGTGAGTGCTAGTGGAGCGAGTTCGTTTACAACTTGAACATTTGGTGACCTGAAGCATGTTAGATTATGAGTGTTATGATCTGAAAAGAAATTACGTACGCTCATGTTGCTAGATACTTTGTCAAACTGATGGAAACAATGAAGTGCAGTAAGAAGTAGTTTCAATTAATTGAATATCTTATAATATTAGCCGCCGTGAAAGATGTAGTATTTGAATCAAAAGGATGGATATATTCTACAAGTTTCAACATAAACAGAGCAATCGTGTATTATCAGCCTCTAAACAATTGAGATCATTTCACCAACGAGTAGTGCCGCTGCCAAACACTTCAAATCATGACAATCTGTCGTTATTCCTAATTGGGAATGGCATATTTCGTTCTGTCATTTTTCAGAGTGTCAACAATCCGTTCTTTTCTGTTTGATTTCAAATTTTTGAATCCAAACTATTATTTTAGTAATCTGATTACATAATCTATATTTCTGAAAAAATATTCCGATCCGAGATTATTGCCTTTTCGAGCAAGAACTGGATTCTCCGTTCCTGGAGTTGGCACCAAACAAAGACAACTGCTTGGGAACTTTAGCGATGAGAAACGCCACAATTTGACCAATACATGGAGAGTTTCACTACTTGAGGATCAGCCATTCGAGGCAAAAAATACTTGTTGTAGCTCAGTACAGCTGTAGCAAACATTACTTCAAGAAGCCCTTTTTTGGTGGTGGTTGGTCCGACATTTTTCGCCCTAAAATCGAAGGGTTTTCTTTTTTTCTTACAAATTTTCACCAAATAACGACATCGTTCGTGATTGAGTATTTTTGTGACAGAATGAGGATGCCTTACAGCGTATAAATATGTTCAAGCATCCTCAGATTTCTAATCGTTGAGTAAACTTTTCCTATGAAGTAGTATAAACCATTGTCATGTCCCAATACAACTTCTCAACTAAAGCTGTTCACGTCGGTAGTGAACCAGATCCAGTCACAGGTGCTGTTATCCCAGCAATTTCATTATCAACTACCTTTGCTCAGACTGCTCCAGGTCAACCAATTGGTGTCTACGAATATTCAAGATCCTCCAACCCAAACAGAACAAACTTGGAGAAGGCTCTAGCTGCTCTAGAAAACGGTAAATATGGTTTAGCTTTCAGTTCAGGTTCAGCTGTTACAGCCACCATCTTGCAAAGTTTGGCTGTTGGGTCCCATGCCATCTCAATTGGTGATGTGTACGGTGGTACTTACAGATATTTCACTAAAGTTGCCAGTACACATGGCGTTGAATCCGAATTCACTCAAAACATCATTGATGAATTACCAAGTTTGATTAGAGAAAACACTAGACTGGTTTGGATTGAGAGTCCTAGTAATCCTACTTTAAGTCTGACCGATATTGCCAAAGTAAAAGCCATCATTGATGCTTCATCAAACAAAGACATCATTCTAGTTGTTGATAACACCTTCCTATCCCCATATATCTCAAACCCATTGGACCATGGTGCTGATATTGTGGTTCACAGTGCCACCAAATTTATCAACGGTCATTCTGATGTTGTTCTAGGTATTGCTGTTACCAACGATGAAAAAATTTATGAAAGATTAACCTTCTTGCAAAATGCCATTGGTGCAATTCCATCTCCATTTGATTCTTGGTTAGCTCATAGAGGTGTCAAAACCTTAGCTCTGAGAGTTAGACAATCAGCCACTTCAGCTCAAAAAATTGCAGAATACCTATCCACATCTCCATTAGTCCAAGCTGTCAACTATCCAGGTTTACCAACCCACAAAGGTTATGAAATTGTCAAGAAACAACACCGTGATTCATTAGGTGGTGGTGTCATCTCTTTCAGAGTTAAAGGTGATGCTTCAAATGCTTCCAAATTCACACAATCCACCAAACTTTTCACATTGGCTGAATCCTTAGGTGGTATCGAATCTTTACTAGAGGTTCCAGCTACTATGACTCACGCTGGTATCCCAGTTGCAGAAAGAGAAAAATCTGGTGTCTACGATAACCTTGTTAGATTGAGTGTTGGTATTGAAGACACTGAAGATTTGATTGCTGATATCAAACAAGCCTTAGAAGCCTCTGCTGCTAAATAGAAAAAAAAATCACCCTTTTAATAAACTTCCTCCTGATAACATAAATATCTGTAGCTAAACCGACCCACTAACTATGTAAACATTAGGCGGCCTGTACTGTGTCTACTGGGCCTTTCTTGAGCTTTCTCCAGCCACTGCTCGCACCTCAGCCAATCACTCCAGCCACATATTGAGATTACTATGGGAGTTTCGCGGAGAAGTCACGTGAAATCTTGTCAAACCTCGATAAATACGCATAATGAAGAAGTCATAATTGATGGATTGGGCAAAAAATCTTTCAAGCCTTTGAAATGTCGCTGAATACATATTGTTTCCTTGTTCTTCTGCAAAATCAGCTTATTGCTACTGTTTTGAAAAATGGCTACTAATATCTCATGGCATCCAAACCTTACTTACGATGAACGTAAGGCCTTAACTAAACAATCTGGTGTCACCATTTGGTTAACTGGGTTGAGTGCATCTGGTAAAAGGTATGTTAATGTCGAGCTTTTGATCCCATCTTCACTAGCCACAAATTCATTTGACACATAAAACTAACTGAAAATCTTCCCAACAGTACTATCGCTTGTGCATTAGAACAATTTCTACTACAACATGGCGTTCCTGCTTACAGATTAGATGGTGATAACATTCGCTTTGGTTTAAACAAAGATTTAGGTTTCAGTGAAGCTGACAGAAATGAAAACATTCGTCGTATTTCAGAAGTGTCCAAACTTTTCGCTGATGCCACTACCGTTGCTGTCACCTCATTCATCAGTCCATATAAAGCTGATAGAGATAATGCTAGAAAATTACATGAAGAAAGTGGATTACCATTTGTTGAAGTTTATGTTGATGTTCCATTAGAAGTTGCTGAACAAAGAGATCCAAAAGGTTTATACAAGAAAGCTAGACAAGGAATCATCAAGGATTTCACTGGTATATCTGCTCCATATGAGGCCCCAGACTCTCCAGAGATTCATCTACATACTGATAAAACTACTGTTGAGGAAAGTGCACAAGAAATCATCAATTATTTAAAAGAAAAGAAGTATATTACTATTGAATAGTTCAACCCATCTACATATCTTCATAATAGAAAAAAAGAACCAGAGATTGTCCATTCAACCTCTCTTTAGACTATTTAGTCTTGCTTGTAAATCATCATCTGCATCATCTGTACCACCAATAGCTTGTGCAACTCTCACGTTTGACGCTTCACCAGAAGCTACGTCTTGTGGAGTATCCTTCAGTTTTGAATTCAAATCAACACCAATCTCATCCAAAATTCTGTTGACTATTTCGTCAGCCTCTTCATCGTCTTCTAATTCATCCCCAATAGCATCATCGATAGAATCATCCATCATCTCTTGTCTTTGGTCCATTATATCATTCTCCTTTTCGAAATCCATTGCAATCTTCTGTAATTGTGGCAAATTCATCGAGCGATTCATACCACCAAGTACCCTTGTAGCATCTCTCATGGATGTAGCCATTTGATCACTACTTCTAACTGCCTGTATCCTCAACGATATGGCTTGTAATTGTGTTCTCATGGTGTTGAATTTCTCAACGTATTTCTTGGTACGAACCAAATCTTTGGCTTGAATCTTACAGGCACTTAGCTGTCCGTTCTTTGCAGATTTCTTTATCTCAGTGATCAGTTTCTTCTCTTGCTGTTCGAGTTTCATTTTCTCTCTATCCAACTCTCTCATCGTTCTCTCCAATGATCTCTGGTTCTGTTTCAAATCGGTGTTAGCATTCAGGGTTTTTTGGCATATAGATTAAGAGAACGGAAACGTACCTTTCTTAGCCTTTCTTGAGGCGTGAGCTTCTTTCCAAAAGCCCATTCAAAGACCTGCATCTCTGGGGATATATGAGAGGCTGATGGCAACAGAAGTAGAGCGAGATTGGCTTTCCAATGTAATCTGACGTTTGTTATCTGTTTCTGTTTCAATTAATTATGATTGAAAACAGCGCGAGGAGAGATGAAGTTACCCGGCCCAATGTTCTCTATGTCTTTTACATGCTAATCAATCAAACAGCTCATAACTAAAGAGCCTCTGAACAGCCTTTCATCAGCAGAACTGAACAGCAGCTCGAATAATGTCCAAGAAATTGTCCTCACTGCGCCTACTAGAATCATACCTGGAAGATTTGGGGTCACTCGTTGAGGAGTCCAATAGACTGAAGGAACTAGAGGTGTCCTCTCAGGATAACGACTACGAATTGCGGAAGTCGCTAAGCAAGATTAAAAACTTTCTAGAAAGAAACGATGACGGGTATGTATCTTGTCAAATAGCCCATGTATCGATCAGATTCTAACATGAGATGTCAAAATAGTGAGGATTATGATGAATTGGTTGGTCAATATGAGGATTACCTGAGTAATATTCAAACGATTGACATATCGGACTTCAAGTATGAAAGAAAGATGTGAGTATAATCTATCTTGGAACTCTTCAACGAGGAATCCAGTACTAACACTGCAATGCTTCAAGAACCCCAAAAGTGATAAATAACAAGAAGTCAGTGAGGTTCAATGAAACAGTTGAGTTCTCCCAGCCACCTCAATCGAATTTCAAACCATATAGAGATCAAGTCATTGAAGCTCCATCAACCTCACAGACAGAAGAACTATTTGAAAGAGTGTCGCACAGTGGTGATACAGAATTTGGTGACTCAGAGAGTATAGATAGTTCATCCAATCAGGAGATTTTCATCCAGCATCAACAACAATTGGTACAACAAGACAACCATCTAGAATCGTTATCAGAAAGTGTTTCAAGACAGCATAATTTGAGTCTGGGTATAAACCAAGAGTTGTCTGAACAGAATATACTATTAACTGATCTCGAGAGTCAACTGGATGCAAGTGATAAGAGGCTGAGCTCCGGTCAGCGAAGATTGACGTATTTCAGCAAGAAGGCTAAAGAACATGGGAACTGGATAACTATTTTCGTTCTGATAATAATCCTGGTTTTACTTTTGGTACTATTGAAGTGAACATGCTATATGATGGAGAATGTATAACTAATGCTAAACGTGTTGATGTCATCGGATCATAAGTACAGTGATTAATCTTTAAAACAA
Source organism: Wickerhamomyces canadensis (assembly GCA_003707015.3). Lineage (NCBI taxonomy): Eukaryota > Fungi > Ascomycota > Saccharomycetes > Phaffomycetales > Wickerhamomycetaceae > Wickerhamomyces > Wickerhamomyces canadensis. Next base: position 158,223 of record PPMU03000028.1, on the reverse strand, counting down.
AACTCCCTTTATTTTTTCTTTTCTCTCTTTTTCTCGTAACAGCATGCAAAATATAATATAAATAGACAAAGAACAAAATATGATTAGTACAACTTTGGTTGGATGAAACCCGTGTCTTGTAGGAATGCAAATGACGTGGGCACCAATGAAAATGATGATAACAAAAAAATGGATGAAACTTGACGCATGATATAGTGTATAAAAACGAACAGACCTAGTGATCCATGATAAATAATGAATTGATGATATGAAAAAAAACTCACACAACCTTGTAACTCTCTGAAATGCATGTTATGTATGACCTTATCCCTTTAGGTCATGTAATTGTATGATATGAAATGCAATTGGAAAACACTAATAATGAAAATTCAAAAAGCCTTATAAATCCACCTCAAGACAATTAACCTGACGTTTCTACCAGTTACGACCAGGTGAATTATAGTACATTGGTGAATTTGATGGAACATCCAATCTTCTGACAAGACCTTGTGGTGAAGTGAAAACTTGTTGATGATGTGGATGATGGAGATGCTGTTGTTGTTGTTGGGGTGAATCTAACGGATGAGGCGATAAAAATCCAGAGTGTTGCCCCGCCATTCTATGGTTGGAGGACATGGAGCTCATTCCAGTCATCTTAGTTGGTGTAGAGTACGGTGATAACTGTCCCTGTGTGAACCCTCTAGTTACTTTTGGCCTGGTGTCTATAAGATTAGGGTAAAACTCCAAGTCATCCTCCAAGTTGAAAGACTTGTGTGAGTTTAGCTTGGCTCTAGCAACCTGGGCCTCCATATACTGCTGCTGTTGTTGGATGTTGGCTAGCTGGGAAACGCTCAGAGGTTGTGTCTGTCTCTTCAAGAGAGTCTGCTGTTGTAGCTTGATCTGCTGCTGTTGCTGCTGATTCTGCTGCGATTGGCCATTGCTCAGCTGGAAGGCGCTTCCGCTGCTTCTCTGGAACGACGGATGCATGCTTGGACGATGCTGGATATGAGGTTGGAGGCACTGTTGGTTGGTAATAGGTCACGGGGCAAGCAGGCGAGAGCAAACAGAACAACTGAAGATTCAAGATGAGCTGCTCTTCTAAGCTGAGTTTTTCATTTTGTGTGAAAAAATGTTTTGTGCGCAAAATTCGCTACTATACGCGACTTGCCAAATCACAGGACAGGTTCGCGGACAAACACCAATTATGTATTGAAGTCTTCATCTCAAAGTTGGTTTTACGCTCATTTTTTGGATGCGCTGAGGGATGAGCACAGTGTTCAAGAGGCTATCGAGCTCAGTGCTTCGGAAACCCACAAAGAGGCTGAGCCTGTCTACAAAGAAGCAGCTCTCATACATCGAATCTGGTCCTGCTAGAACGAGATTTGCACCTTCACCAACTGGGTTCTTACATCTGGGTTCTCTCCGAACAGCCTTGTATAATTATCTTTTAGCAAAGGCCACAGGGGGACAGTTTCTTCTAAGGCTGGAGGATACTGATCAAAAGAGACTAGTTAAAGGTGCGGAAGAGAACATTTATGATTCGTTGAAATGGTGTGGATTGGTTTGGGATGAAGGTCCCTTAGTTGACGGTCCACATGGTCCATATAGACAAAGTGATAGATCCAAGATATATTCCGAATATACTTCTCAGTTATTAGAATCTGGACATGCATATCGTTGTTTTTGCTCCAAAGAAAGACTGGAATCCTTGAGAGAGTCCGCCATGACGTTACAGCCACCTACAACAGTCACATACGATAGAAACTGTGCACATATCTCACCACAAGAGTCCGATAAAAGGGCAAGCAGCGGTGAACAATTCACAATACGATTCAAGTCGCCAGAGAGATATCCTATATTTGAAGATCTACTCCATGGAAAGCTTGACATTCAACCCCAAGTCAACAAAGATGATGTGAGATATGATGATCCAGTCTTAGTCAAATCTGATGGTTTACCGACCTATCACTTTGCCAATGTTATAGATGACCATCTAATGAAGATTACTCATGTGATTAGAGGTGAGGAATGGCTACCGTCAACGCCAAAACATATTGCACTGTACAAAGCTTTTGGATGGAAGCACCCATTTTTTGTGCATATCCCATTACTTACCACCACAAAGGACAAAAAGTTGAGTAAGAGATCCGGTGACATTGATGTCACAAAGTTTCAAAAAGATGGGATTTTGCCTGAAGCTTTAATTAATTTTGTGGCATTGTTTGGTTGGGCCCCAAAAAATTTGAAAGATTCAAACTCTGAAGTTTTCACATTAAATGACCTTTCTAAGATGTTTAAACTTAGTGATTTGACCAAAGGAAATGCCAAAGTTGATGATAAGAAACTATACTACTTCAATAAGGTCCATCTGGCTGAGAGAATCAAAAACAATGATCATACAATCATCAATGAAGCACTTCAGTTGCTGTCCCCTATGAAGCAAGATATAACTGAAGAGTTCGTCTCAAGGTTCTTAAAAACAGTGTCTGATTCACTCACAACCGTCCATGATGTCAAGAAATATGACTATCTACTAAACCCCATCAATTTCGAGAAGGAAGAAGCTCAAGCATTCATAAAGAAAACAGATGTTGCTAAGTCCATTGTTATTCTGGAGTCTTTTAAAGATCTAAAGTCATTGGATCAGATAGATTCAATAGTGAATGGGCTAGTTACAGAATCGTTGAAGAAGAAAGACATCTTTCCAGTTTTGAGATTTGCATTCAGTGGGAGTGTATCGGGTTTAAAAATCCCACTTCTTGTTGAATTCATTGGGCTCGAGGAGGCAAGAGAAAGAGTTAGGGTTGCAATTGAAACTCTTGAGAAACAATTATAGTATCGCATATACAGACTGTAAATAGCACATATATTACCACATTGACTTAATCAATGATAAATCAATAACATCATAGTTAAAACATTCAATAAACACTCGTAGCACCTAATGACAAGGCATCTGGATTCTCCAAAGGATTTGGAGTCCAAGGACCAGCCATAATACAATGGACTCTCATGTTCTTAGCATAGAATAAGTTAGTCAGCAGTTTTGGAGTAATCAAGAAATACTGAGAAGTGTGTTCTTGACATGCAGTTTCAACCATATGCTTATGGACAATTCTTTCATTTCTTGCATCCATACCTTGATTGATTTCATCAACAACTCTAAATGGTGAAGTCGTTAGCTCTTGCATACTGATCATATAGTAAACTGTAGACACAGCTCTTTCACCACCTGATTGTGTTTGACTGTCCAAGACTTTCAATTCAGATTCATCACGGAAACTGACCAAGATCTCCAACTTCCATTGGGAATATGCTTGTGCTTTGGCTATTCTGACTTCACCAGCAACCCCAACAGTTGGGAAGATTGAGCTGAATTTCTGTGAGATTTTAGCAACAAGTTCATGAAGTCTTGGAGACCATACTTCACTGATTTGTTTGATAGAAAGCTCAGTAGATTGTAAAGTTGATGTCAATTCGTCAATCTCTATCGTCAAGTTGGCCAAACTCTCAATAATTCTTTCCAGTGTATTCACTGATGATTTGGAACTTGTTCCTAGTAATTTCAACTCTGACCTTAGCCCTTCAACCATATCAACAATTGACTCTTCATTGAATTTGTTAACAGCTGTATATTCAGTGATATAAGCTGTAAGTTTCTCTTTCAATTCTTCAGAATAGCTTGCAGTTTGTTGTTGCAGGTTCCTTCTCAAATCACTATTTTTGAAATCTTGTAGTCTTTTCTTTGCCTGAAGATACATCGCCTCCAGATTTCTCTTCTCTTCTTCAAATGCCCTTGTTAGTCTCTTTACAGAAATCTTCTTGTTCTCTTCTTCAAATCTTTTCACTTCTAGTAAAGTAATTTCCTTAGCGATCGAGTTGTATTTGGCCTGGAGTTCGGCCAATTCTGCTAAATCAGCTAACTTCTCGACAAATACAACCATAATTCTTTTCTTCATCTTGTCAATTTCAGCAGTATGATCTTGGTTGGCTTCTGTTTCAAGTTTTGCACATTTTGCTTCGAAACCAACAATTCTGATATCAAGCTTCTCAGCTTCTTTCTTGATTCTTCCAGCCTCCTTAGCAGCATTTTTGTATTCTGCATACTGTGCCTCTATTTCATCCAGCTGACCTCCTAAGTGACGTCTTTCATCCTCCAAAGGCCCGACTCTCTCATCAAAAGAAGCCAGTTCTGTCTCTAGATTCAATATTTGTTGCTGAATTTCACGTTTTCTGTTCTCAGGCATTCCACCTGACACAAATAATGTTGGATTATTCTTTACTTTAGTAGTCTTCACTGTGATTTGTCTTGAACCATATCTTGAAATAGACAAACTGTACATTGTATCTCCAGAAAAGAATTTTCTGAATATGAGATGACCATTCACTGGTTTCCTCAATTGTTCAATCTGAGCATCTGAAAGTGGTCTAACAGCCACAGGAATATCATGGACAAAACTCTGTTCGGATAACATCTGAATAACTTCAGGTGGACCAGTGAGGAAGTCACGTAAATACCCATCAAACCCCATTGCTTTCAGTTGCTGCTGAGGAATATCACCATTCAATTGTCTGTTGTTCAAATATCTGAAAGAAACATTACAATTGTATTTGGAATTCAATAAATCAACAACATGATCATAGGCTTCACTTGATCTAGCAGTAAGCGCCATGGATGTTTGGAAGTCCAGTAGTTCTTCCAAGTAGTTGGCATACTCTGGTCTAGTGGTTGAAACAGTTAAACAAGGAGGTTCGAAAACGTCAACACGAAAACGGTTCAACTCTCCACGAAGCAGCTCCACGGCCCTCTTGGTCTGTATAGCTTGATTGCTTCTGTTACCCTCCAGAATATAAAGTCTATCTTTGGAGTTCAATGACTCTTGAAGCTGTATCATACGACTTTGAGTTCTTTGTTTGGAATTCACAATCTGTTTGATATCGTCATCCTTGGCTTCCACTTCGGTTTGAAGGGCATATCTTGCATCATGCAATTTACTCATTTCGTTCTTTATGTTTTCAAGCTCTTGAGGATCCAACGTATCTAATGACTGTCTTTCTTCTCTGGCTCTTATCAATTCAGCTTTAGCTCTTTCCAAACGGTCTTGAGACTCTGCTGCATTTGTCTTATGTCTTTCAATATTAGCAAGTAATTTTCTTCTTTTATCATCAGCTGTCTGAATCTTCTGATTAGTTTCATCCAGTTTCTCTTTTAAGTCTTCAAGTTTACGTCTCAGATCATGAATTGCATTCAGATATTGTTCAGAGTTAGCCTCAAATTCAGAGAGCGCATCTCCAAATGGGGCAACTTGGAACTCTTTTAACTTTTCTTTGATCTCATCACGCTCAGCTTTCAATCTATCAGCTTCAAATTTCATGTCTTGCATCTTTGCGTATGGTATCAATTTCTCATGGTCTTCTAACTCTTGTTTCTTCTTCTTGAAAGCTTCGTATTTTTTTGCTTCCTCTTCATAACGGCTTTTATCATTCTCAAGTTTTTCAAACTCAGCTCTCTTAGCCTCTAATGCTGAAGCCAGCAAAGCTCTTTCCTCATCTAACTTGATAAGTTGATTATGTTGCTGCAACAATTTGATATCAACAGCCCTCTGTGTCTCTTGAAGCAATTTGTCTGGAGACAATTTGGCAAAATCTGCAACTTTCTCCTGGGGTAAAAATTGGCATAAATTATCCAATTGGATATTGAAACCAGCCAGCACCTGTTGAACTTTAGACTCTGAAGTGAGTTTATTGTTAAGATGCCATTCGGATTTGTTATTTTGGTAAAGCTCTCTTCTAATAACAACGTTTGGTTTACCTTTTTCATTTTTCAGTGTGATTTCAACATAACCACTTTCTTCACCATTCTTGATGAAACCAGAAAGGACTTTTTGACGACCAAGAATAGTAGGACTTCCACCTAGCCCTAAACAGACAGCACAGACAAAAGTACTTTTACCTGTACCATTTGGACCTATGATCATGTTCAAGGAAGGCGACAGAGTGAACTCAGTGGAAGCGTAGGTGACAAAGTTTCTCACTTTGACTTTGATGATCGAACCAACAGCAAATTTCTCCAGTTCTATGTAACAGTTAGTAACTTATCGTTGAGTAAGCCATGAGGAAATAAAACATACCATCTTCAGTCAAAGTTCTTCTTTTTTTGGTGTCTTTCCCAAAGTCATTGAGGTTGATGCCTCTCTTGACAGACGACATTCTGAGGGACCGAATTGGATTGAGAGCACTCTGATTTCTGACTGATTACACCAAATTCATAGTGCTACAATCACGTCTTTATTATTTTCATATTGATGAAAGCGCGTCGCGCACCAATTCCGGTCAGATTAGTCGGAATTTGTTTGTGCGCTTACGAAAAAGATTCATATTTTTAGCGGAAAACAGCATAAACAGATCTGTTATTCTGTTATTCTGTGATCATTGTGATGTCCAAGGTGAAGAAGAGAGGCGGGAGGAGACCGGCAAAGGATGTCAGCTCAGACGAGGAGGAACTGCCACCAGCTCCTCCAAGACCGTTTAACAATGTTGAAGGTTTACCCTTGTCATTAGAGGAGCCAGAATACTCCATATTGAATACCCCGTTATCTCTCAAAGATAGTGCTGTGCTATACTCATCCCTCATGAAATCCAGGAGAGCTTACATAAGTGGAAATATATTTGATTTATATTGGGCAAAGGGGAAAACAAAGTTTGATAATGATACAAATGCTAGAGATCGAATGAATAAGCTGTGTGATTGTTCCATGGAAATTGGACCTCATACTTTTGACGTTCGTTTTTTCATACTGAAAGATGACGAGATAGAAAAGAAGAGACAGTTAGAGAAAGATAAAAAGAGAGAAAGAAGAATTGCCAATAAAAAGTTGAGAGAAGAGAAGAAGAAACTCAGGGAAGAAAAGAAATTACAACAAGCTAATTCAGGTGAGAATAAGTTAGGAGATGCTGAACAAAAGAAGGAAGATAGTGATGGAAAAGAAGGCGAGGATAAACTCATCAATGGTGCAGAAAAGAAGGATGAGGATGAAGATGACAACTCAGGCTCTGATGATGACGAGGACGACGAAGATGACGAAGATGAGGATAAAGACGATGAGACTGGTACTGGAACAGAAAGTCAAAGTAGGGTACAGTCTGAACATCAAGAGTCTGAACCTCCTGAATCTAAACCTCAAGAGTCTGAACCTCCTGAACCTAAACCTCAAGAGTCTGAACCTCAAGAACCTGCAAAGACTCCGGAAGTCACCGAAGAGGGAGATACTGGGAAAGGTAAGCCTTTACCTCCTCTCCAGGTTCAGGCACCAACATCATCAGATAAGAGTGTGGATCCAACAGAAGACACAAATTCAACTCTTAATCCCAATAAACGTTCTGCAAAAAAGGATAAGGAAGCAGGTGCTACTAGCCAACAACCAGCAGCGCCTGTTGATCCAATGCAAACCCCAGAGAGTCAAATGATGATTGCAAACTTGAATGCAATAGCACGAATCGATCCTTCGTTGAATACGCTGATGAAAATAGTGGCAACTGGTAATGCAAGACCAGATCAGGTCAGAGAATTTCAAGGCTACATCCAACGGGCTAAAGCAATGGGACCTCCACCTTTCTTCAAAGATGCATTTCCAAATTATCCTCATGCCACAACGACAAAAGTGAAAACTCCAGCTGTACCAAAAGCTAAGAGTGTAAAACCTCCCAAACCTCCAAAAAAACCCAAACCACCAAAAGAAAATCAACTCACCACATTCCAGGAATTGTATGTCAACGGTGCAGATCTTGTGTTTGAGTTCTCTGAGAATCCAAACGTTCGGTACCACCTGCCAAAAGATTGTATTATTGAAAAGATCCCAGATACGGGAATTCTAATTTCTATGCTTGTGATACATAATAGGGATCAAATCAAGAAGTTTAAAGATAGACAACAAGCGAAGAAGGAAAAACTCGAGAAGCTAGAAGAAGAGAAGAAGAAAGACACACCTGTGGAAACAGCATCAATTCAAGAGGAGGCAGCAGTTGAAGAAGCACCTCCGGCTAACAAAAGAGGTAGTAGACGTGGGAGACCAAAAGCAACTTCTGTAGTTGTCAAGGATGAAAAGAAACCCGAAGAAGTTCAGGAGGAACCAATCCCATACTTTAGTGCTATTTCGTTCAAGTTGAACTCAATAATGCCAAAACACGATCCAATATTTGTGAACAGCTTCCATAAATACGAAGAAGTTAAAGAAGGTATGGAAGCAGTTTTGAAGAAGGGAATCAGGGTTCCAAAGACATTCGTTTGGTATTCTGTTGATGCTTTTGAAGATGAAGAGCTTGCTGAGGGACTAAGGCATCAATTATATCTCATTGAAAATCCACCAAAGGGAAAATACAAAAAAAGATCTGTAAGTATCTGCATGACTTTTACTCAATTTGATCATATTTACTAACATAGATTTACATTAGATGGAAGATAGTTTGATTCTAAACAAGCCTGGAACTCCTGTGGCTAAAAAGGCCAGAGTTGAATGATTGGAATGAACAATTTATGATGCATATTGTATTTGAATACCAAATCTTTTGATGTCGGGTATATTTGACTTTAACTGAACGTCAACACCAGTAGAAACCAAGAAATCTTTAAATTTACCTTCCCACAGTAACTTGAAATTTCGATCGTTCAGAGTAGTACTCATCTTCACAACACTCGAGAAATCACTGTCTCTGACCAAACTCTCAAATGCCTCAATAACACTTTCATTTGAAGCGCTGTGTTTGACATGAGGTGGGATTGATGGGTCAATTTTCTTCAAAGGAAGCTTGAATTCTTTAAGTGGGTTTGAAGACTTCCACAGCTCACAACCGAACGATAAATTTGACTCATATGAGTAGATGTTGAAATCATATCTGGAACCAAAGGTTGAATTTGCACTTGTTTTCACAGAATATGTGGATGAAACGTGACCAAGTATCGGATTGCATGCCAAAGTCATTGTAAGTGGCTTACCAGTGTAGGTTGACTGAGTAGTGTATCTCAGAGCAGATGACAGACCAGGACTCATATTTAATGCACCGTACCATACTTCAGCACCAATAGACAAGGACGAATTATTGTATAAAGCAGTATTCAATCTTTCAGCACCTTGCTTGAAGTTGTATAAACATCGGAATCCCAATAAAGCTTCATTTGTAGAGAAAATGAACTCTTTTGATAGTTTACCGTTGTCCTGTTGGAAGTAAAAGGTCATTGTCCCATTATTCTTTATCCTATCGTTGCTCACACATTTGACCAAGAGCTGAGACGATTGAGAGATTCTCTTGATAACCATGGCCTCTAATGAAGATTTCGGGAAGTACATTCTCCCATAATAGAGTGAATGTGGTTTGAAGGGGGATTGGTTCTTGAGTTGTTGATCATAATATAGAGGTGGTCGTATTATTCTGTAACCCGAGATGGCATCCTGTAACGATATCTGCTGTGAGCCCAGAACAGAAGCCAAGGGCGCAGATGTATAGAGATATGCCAATGATCCGTTGATGACCCCGTTGTTCGACAGTGTCAACGAGGTTGCTGTGTGGTTTGAGGACTTTGACGAGATATTGAACTTGACATCAACCGGCACTGGGAACTCAATCAAGGCTTCTGAAGTGGCAATGACGTTCTCGTACGAGTTGTCTTCGTTCCAAAGGGTGGTCTTGTAGAAGGACCGGAGAACATAGTCCATGTAGTCTCTCATATGAATGTTGGCTGCCTGCGTGTTGTTCGCTGTGAGTGTGTGAGCAGCCCTTGACCTTTTTTCCTTTGCGGGAGGCTCCCCCAGAAGGAAAGAGAAAAAAAAGTTACGTTGACAGAACTAGTACTTCTGAAGTCTGAAGAACACAAACTCTGCGAGAAACCACTTAGTCTTGGAGAGAAAGCCTACGTGAAAGTGAGAGAGTGAGCACGAGCAGCATTGTTGTCACACTTATAACGGGACATGGATCCACCAAAGTCAGCTCCTCAAACTCCCTCGATGGCTCCATTTTCACTGGACATTTCGCCATCACCATCACCAGTACAATCACCATCATCTCCCAAATCGGTACCCAAAAGTCCCAAGAGTCCTTCGAGTAGACACGAAAGTCCAAGATCACTGCATGAACTTCCCTCTCCTCTATTGTTAGCCACTGAGGACATCACCCCAATCACTTCGAGGGAGGAGGAATCGGCATTGTACTCAGACTCTGACGCCGCTTCACAGAGTAGTACAAGAACGAAGCAAACGAAGAGAAGAGCTACCTCCACGAACACTCGGAGAAGGAAATCAGACGTCAGTGATGCAAGAAGTGGGAAAAGTTTTAGATCAAGTGGGAACCAAAAAGATAAGATATCACCAACCACAAAAATATATAGAAATCTGTTGATTTTAGAAGAGAGCCTTCGCCAACAGTCAAGGGATCAGAGATCTCTGAAGCGAAAGTTCACATCTTTCATTGCAATCTTAGCCGGGCTGGAAGGATTTACTGTCTACAGCTTATACTTTGTTGTTACTCCACCATCTCCTGTGATCAAAATCACTTTACAACTTTTGATGCTCTTCATACTCATTACTCTGTTTTTATACCATCTATCTGGCGAATATCGTCGTACGATAGTGATACCCAGAAAGTTTTTCAGCTCAACTAACAAAGGTTTGAGACAACTGAATCTAAGATTAGTGAAAGTCAATACACCAATTTCCGAGCAGTTTGTTGATTTTTGGAGATCAGTACTGAGATCGGTCGTTGCGCTGATACTTATGGTTCTTAGCTTCTTCAGTTTTCTTCAAAGACTGGAGATGTTCAAATGGGTCACACAGAGGTTGAAAGATATTGAGAAGAGAGCGCAACCAAGAATCGGTGTGACTGATGTAAAATTGGTCCTTAACCCAAGAGCGTTCAACTCTGAAATAAGAGAAGGCTGGGAGCTATACAGAGATGAGTTCTGGGTGAAAGAGGGGTCCAAAAGGGTGAAGAGTGAAGAACATACTGTTAAATCAACCAATGTCCTTGATAAAGATAGTTTAGTAGAGAAACATAGAAAGGAGAGAAAATACAGAAGAAAAAGCAAGCTTGGTGATGAAGTTCTGAGCAGCAGCGGAGAGCTGAAGTCGCCATTGAAATGAATACCATTTTCAATAACCTGTTATTCCATGTTTCGTAGAGATGATGTTGATATGGCTGGTCCCAGTGCTTCATAACCCTTTCCCAAGCGCAGTCGGAAAAATCAACAAAAGAGAACGTAAACCTAAACATCGAGAACTCTTCTTTTGTACCACAAATCAATGGCCATCAAATAGAAGAAAAAATGTCATCAGCTGAACATCTGGAATATATCAAATATGAACGATTGCTCAATAGAATCTCAAACCCGGCTCAACTACAGAAGTTTATCCATTCGATAGAGATCACCGAGAACCAATTAAGAGACGATTTAGATACATTCATCAATTCAAGATCTCACGTGAGAGAGGCGAGAAGACTTGAATATGCACAGACGGAACTATCTACAACACTAAGTAATTCGTCAGATTTGGTAAATCTGTTGTCAAATGCTGGTTCATTGGCTTCCAAGATTACTGCTCGTGTTAGGTTATTGGATGCTGAGAGATCAAGGGTAAGTGAAACTGTTGATTACGTCTCAAAAGTCAAAGACCTCAGAAATTTGATCCTGAAGACAAATTCTGTCATTGAACAGCATGATTGGGAGGCTGTTGCTCAATCGATCAATGAGATGAGATCACTCCCACTGGAAGGAGAGTTTATTAACGCTGTGGTACCTTCAACTGACGTCCCTGAAAACCCTAAAGTTGTTTTGGACAGATGGATTGAAGAATTGACGGAATTATTCACAAGAGAGTTCAACATTGCTGCTGAATCTAAAGATGTTAATAAGCTGACACAGTTCTTTTCATATTTCCCACTGATAGGTAAAGATACCATTGGACTGGATTGTTATTCAAAGTTCATCTGCAATATTATTGCAGCACAAAGTAGATCAATCATCACAAACCAATCACAACAAGAAAAAATTGGATTTTATCCTGCTGCATTGATGAAATTATTGGAGATAGTCTCAGGAATACTGAATCAACACTCCTCAGTCATTGCAAAATACTATGGGATTTCACATATGATTGGGATCATTGAGAGAATTGAAAGAGAGACGGACTCTCAAGCCGGACTACTGTGTGATACCTTTTATGACAAGAGAAATATTGCTAGACTTGTTGATGATGTATCAATTTACAAATTCCCATTTTTAAGCCAAACTATCAACCAAACTACTCAAAGAAACTCAACACCACCGCCACATGGTCAAAGAGATAGTTTTGAGAGCAGTACAAGGCTGAGCGAAGATGGGTTTTTATCGGCTGTTGAAATTGGAGACATAATCAGCGAGTATTCATCATTATTACATTATTGGTCACTATACTGCCGATTTATTGCAGTTAAATGGAATGAATATCAAGACATTAAAGAAGATCAACTAAAGTTACCAAAACCCATTCTAGAGAGCAAATTTGGGAGGAAGATACAGACAAAGTTCTTACCGTCGTTAGAAGTACTGCTTACATTCTACGTTAGAAGATCTTTAGAGATGGCATTTCAAATGGAGGAACTTCCAAATCTTGATCCACTGATTTTACAGAAAAAGGTTATTCCGCCTGACTCAATTCCAAGTTCATCAGTAGTGGAAGATTTCATATTGATCCTGTCAAATTCATTGAAGCAAGCTGTAGAGACAGGTCAACCAATAACAGTGAAAAACGTTGTTACAAATGTCAGTAAGATTATTGATAATGACTACATATTGACACTATTCAAGAGATTAAAAGATTTCTACCCGAGATCCGGGACTATATTAAGTGCTTCTGCTACTACACAACCAGCTATACAAACCAGTTCGAAGAACACAGTTGGTAGCATCTTCATGAGAGGTGCGAGTGCATTGAATCAAATTGCAACTGGTGATGAAACAAGATTACACACTTTTATTATTTTGCTGAACAGTTTGAGTTTGGGTTCCGTTTATTTTGATAAGGTAATCAAACAAATTATGGAAATGCTACCAAGAAACTATCCATTTGGTACTGATGCTATCAAATTGGAAACTATCATTTTGGGTTTGAATGACCATTTCCTCAAAAGATCTAATGATATATTAGATGAGAATATCACCATTCTGTTCAACCAGGTATTGAAGAACAAGTTGAAGATTTTGTTGACTGATTGTTTCAAAGATTCTGACTATTTGATTAGTTCGTATGATGAGGAGGAGAATACCGTCACCAAGCGTTTTCTTTACCATTGGAACGCGTTGATGAACTCATACATCAAAGTCCTTGATCCTACGATATATGATAGATTGATCTCCACCATCGTTTCGACTTTGTCAGTGTTATTGGAGAGAAAGTTGTGGAGCTTAGATAAGAGCATTAATGAGTTAGGATCAATTAAACTGGAGAGAGACTACAGTGGTATAATTGGCGAGATAACCAAAAATAGATATAACCTGAGGGACAAATTTTTAAGAGTCACTCAAATCATTATGATTTTAGGGTTTGAGGATGAAGACGATGAAATTGATATGAATTGGGTCTTGACACCCTCTGAGAGACAGAAGGCAAGATCATTAAGAATTGATAGATCGTGAATAAATCGAGAATTAACTACAACCAAAAAAAGGCTTTTAAACATTCTTGTAAGATTAAATTTTAAAAGTTCTATACATCATCAAGTCGTAAATGGGGTTCAATTGGATGGAGTTGATTCATCTTTTTCCTCCTTTTCAGCCTTTTGCTTCAACAGAAGTTCACGTCTTCTTTCTTCTTCGATTTGTAGTTCCAGCACAGACTTCTTTGGCTCCTTTTTCACATCATCTACTGGTCTATCGGGTCTTATTCTCAGTTTATCTGGTAGTAATTCAAATCTAGGATGTGCCAAATCACAATCTGGCCCATCTGGACAAAACCCAGTCAGGTAGTTCTGACAAATGATCTTCTTTATATGTCTGTTCTTACAGTTTGGACCATCAGGACAGAACCCTCGGGAATAATTATGACACTCAGGAATTTTGGCTTGCGGATCAATATGAAGATACTGACATTCTGGTGTTTGAGTACAGAATCCATTCTTACTAAAAAACAAACATTCTGGCATTTTTCTCAAATTGTACTCGTGTAAGAACTCACAATGGTCACCTTTCTTACAAAGTCCACGTAACCAATGCTTGCATACTATTTTATTTGAAAACATTGGTGAGACATGTTTATTTGGACATTGGTCTCCATTAGGACAACCTCCATGTCCATTCCAGAACTGGCACACTGGACGGTCTGGATCCAAGCCAAAGTTATATTCAGACCGCAGAAAAGGTTCAAACTTGAATGGGTAATTTGATGTGTTTGGGTTAAGCACTGACATAGCTATCGTTTTCTTGATAGTCGTTTGATTAAAGAAATTTGTAACTGGATGATAAATGTATTTTTTATTGTTTTCGAAAAATGCTTACGTCATCGATAGAATGTTCGCGAACTTGTGCTGTGATTATTAATCATCATCCATGTAAATGCAGCTTGTACTAATATTAGTGCTAGCTTGGTAACGTCGTAGTAGTCGATGTATCATTCTACAATGTTGTTCAGTCGTCGTAGATAGTCAATTTAGTGGCTCGCTACCCTGTTGTTTTGGGACCAGTTTTTTGTTCTTGCCTGTGCTCAAACATTGAAAGCAGCAATGACAAAGGTTAAGAAGAAACTGATCTTGAAACTTGGATCCTCCAAGACCAATTGTCTGATATCAATTCTATCAGATCCAATTTTGACAATTTTAGTCCATGGAACTTGAATAACTCCACGGGTTTGTAGAAACTATATTAATATTTGTCAGTATTAGAGCATTTAAGTCTGTAGTTGAACGGTTATACTCACTTGCAGGAATAGTATCCCGGACAATGCAATGAATCCCAAGACAGTTGACAATTTTCCCACAATGACACCAAAGAATAGACCAGTCAATGATCCATAGGATAGTTGTTTGTAGTGTAGTTTGCCTCCAAATCTAGAGCGAGTTGGGTTTCTGATCTTCTCAGTATCAACTAGTTTGATATTACTCTGGGGGTTAGTGTTGACATTTATGGTACCGAGGTTTGCGACTTCATTCAAGATTTTGGAGTGATGAGCATTGAATAGAACAATACTACTAGCACCGAAGAACAAACCCAGTGCAGCTGTATTAGATGGGGCTCTTGATCTTGTAGATGGTTGGATGCTGTTGATGGACATGAACCTTTTTGATGGGCCGGCTCTCCAAAATGTTGGGGAAAGAGCTGATGTTTTCAAAGAACGTTGTGCCAACTTGAAAGAATTTTGAAGGAACATGTTTGATTGGAGGCAAATCTATTGTCTAATTGATTGGTGATTTCTGGAGAGTCCACTGATGTTTTTGTAACGCGATGTTTGTTTTGATTGCTGCTCGAACACTCTGATTAATATAAGAGTTCCGCATGTTGTGTCAAACCACCATGTGAAATTTGGGTGGCCAAACCAAAACTGTAGAATCCGTTACGTAACAGATTATCTAATGTGAATTACAAGATGGACTGATATGTACTATAGGTTAGGGTTTTGGGGGGAGTAAATATGATACCGGAACAGAGCTATGACAACCGGGGCAAAGTCTGTGGGCGGACCAGAATCCGCTTGGGAGCCTAGCCTTTCTGAGCTTGGGTCTAGGATCTGTCCTGAGTCCTTGGGAAACGCTGCAGATTTGTAGATGGTCTAGTCTTTATAAGTCCATCATCCTCCGTGCACTTTCTTCAATCATGTTGAGCTCCCGTGATTTCTTTATGTCAGCAAAGTTCGAGCTATTGCCATCGGAATAAGCCTGGAGTGGCCATTCTAGCTACCAACACATTTAAGCTTCCGAAATCCAGAGTTTGTGCATCTGTTATACGTTTCCGCCTCTGAAATTACCGTTTTCGGAGGAGGCGACAAATTTCCTTTTCCGGTGCGTTATTTTCGATGATCGCCTTCTGAGAGATCGCGAAAATCTGAAAATTTTTTAATCAGCTCTCTCGAAAAGTCCAGCGACAAATTTTACTCGCATGAAATCAACAAAAATCTGGCTGGGATTTTGTGGACTTGGGCAAGCGCCCTCTTTCCTTTTTTCCTCTCGTTTTTTCGTGTCAGCCAGTTTGTTTCTGGAGTGACAATTGTATTTTAACAGTTCCAAATCCACACTTTCCTTCTGCCTCAACTTTCGTTTATCACTCTTTATCTCAAATATACGCGTCTGTTCTCGAGGAAGCATTCGACAAACGGTTTTTTTTTCACTTTTGACACAATCACTTACACATTTGAAAAATGATTAACGATCAGTTTCACAACAAACACGCCTTGGAAAACACCATAAACCAGCTACAACCACAGAAGCTATCTACAAATGTTTGGATAGGCCCACTGAATGCAGTGGCTCAGTTGGACTTCCTGAGTCAGAACAACATCAAATACATCGTTGGCGTGATGCCTTCACAGAAGTGTTGTTATTACTTGAAGAACTATTCACAAGAACAGTTTTGCTGTGTTTCTATCGACCCAAGTTTCAATGTTCAGAAACTAACAGAAGATGAAGGGGAGAATATCATGAGATTCAACACAAAATTCAGTCCCAGCTTGAGCTATCTGACAGGTCACCAACTATCAAACGCTATAATAACAAACATCAACTATCAAAAGATGCTTGACGATTTCCTCACTTTAATGCACTCAATCCAGGATAAGGATCCAAAATGTGGAGTACTGCTGTTCTCATTGAATGGGAACGATAATCTACTGACTTCATTTGCTTTGGCTTACATACAAGACGCAATGAACTGTGATCTTACTTCAAGTTTCAGCTATTTGAAGTCAATCAGACCTAGCATCAAGGATTTTGATGAGATGGGATTCTATGCCAATGAACTCATCAAATTCAATATTACTCTGAAATCTAGAAAACAATTTGGTCATTTAACAACACTTAAAAGCAAAAGATCTGTTAACGATCTCACAGATCATCAAGATGCGGAGATAGAAAGTCCTAGAAGCCTAAAAAGAATGATGTGATTGTCATATAATTCGCATTACACAGAACCACCTTTTTTCATTAGTTAAAAGCTGTAGATATTCATTATATAATGTCATTTCTCTATTTTTTCAAGACGGTGACAACATCTTCATCTTCTAGTTTGTGACTTAACCCAACGTATTGGGGTTGATGTTTAACGCTTGACCCATAGACAACGGCATTTCTGAAATCTTCAACCAAACTTTTATGGATTTGGTTACAAAAATCCTCAACTGTACAATGGTCTGATCTTAGAACAACCGGATCATCGAAATCAGGAAGTTTCCCTTTTGGCTTTGTATAAACACGAACCAAGTTCATTTTTTCCCACATAACTTCCATAAGTTCTTCAAAATTCCATTCATTCCCACTACTAATAGGGACAGCATTTGGAACTCTGTTCAATAAGTCTAATTCCTCAATGGAGAAAGAGTCAATCTTGTTCAAGACATAGACAGCTGGGATATATCTTCTTTGGTTGGCTTCTAATGTATCAATTAAATCATCAATAGTGGCATCACATCTAATGGCAATATCAGCAGAGTTCATTCTGTATTCGTTCATAACTGCTTTGATTTCATCATGATCAATATGTGTTAGTGGGACTGTATTTGAGATACTGATACCACCTTTTTCTTTCTTCTTGATGACAATGTTTGGTGGCTCTTTATTTAATCTGATACCGAAACCTTCCAGTTCTCTTTCAATCAATTGCTTATGAGCTAATGGCTTGTTGACATCCAGCACAATGAAAATCAAGTTACAGGTTCTTGCAACAGCAATGACTTGTTTACCTCTACCTCTACCATCTTTAGCACCTTCTATAATACCTGGTAAATCAATGATTTGTAATTTAGCACCTCTGTAACGAATAATGGAAGACATAGCAGTCAAGGTTGTGAATTCATATGCACCAGTAGCAGACAGCTCTTCTTTTTCCTTAGCAGCATCGGCGTCAGCTTTCAGACCGTAGTTTGCGGTAAGTTTATTTATAAGTGTTGATTTCCCGACAGATGGGAACCCAATCAATCCCACACTTGAGGCACCACTTCTGGCAACATCGAATCCAGCACCGGCAGAACTGCTACCACTTCCTGTTGGTGTTATAAGCTCTCTTCTTAGCTTGGCTAACTTGGCCTTTAAGATACCCACATGCTTTTCAGTGGCTTTGTTCTTTTGAGTTTTGTTCAACTCTTCTTGTATAGCATTGATTTTATCCACTGTGGTTGACATTTTGAAAACTATGTGAGATATACAAGTTGAGATAAGACTGAAAAGCAATTGTTTCTCACAAAAGAGTGTACTTAACCGACGTGTGTAAGCGTGTGAAGCTCAGAAGTATGAGATCTTTCATGAAGCTCTCACTTTCGTTGATGAGCTTTCAGAAAAAAAATTTGACATCCGTACACCACAAAAAACCCTGTCAATGTATTCAACATGGATTCAACCCCATTATTGTGTATTTTGGTGGGGAAAAGGGAAATGCAAAGCTAACCCCTGAAGATCCCAGCTGTTCATCTCTGAGTTCAGAAACCTCATAGAAGAACAAAGTGAGTGAGCGTAGAGCAGCTGAATATCTCTGATTACAGCGGATGCCCCATTCACAGAATGAGTTCGCGGCTCAGAAAACTTTTCGAAAAATTCTGAAGCTGGAAAAAAAAAATGGTGAATTTTAAAGGCGTATAGAAGAATAAGGTGAAGCCAAGTACGCAAACACCTTACTGCAAAATGGCCAAGAAGGATAAGAAAGGAAAGAAAGCCGGTGACTGGGATGATGATTTAGGCGAAGATGCTCCGCAAGGAGAAGAATTCGGATCTCCAGCCCCAGAAGAAGCTGCCGCACCATCAGGTCCAATCGAAGCTACAGAAGACGATTTCGGTGGTGATTTCATGGCTACTTTGAAGAAGAACAAAGACAAGAAAGACAAACAGGCTGATGAAAAGAACGCTGGTAATGGCAATGGAAATGGTCCAATAATCAAATCCAAGAAAGAAAAGGAAAAAGAGAAGAAAGAGAAGGAGAAGCAACGTAAGAAAGAATTGGCTGCTAGAAAGAAAGCTGCCAGCAAAGATACTCAAGGTTCGCCTGCTCCATCCGCTGAAGAAAAGAAAGAAGAAGTTAAGGTTGAGGAACCTGCTAAAAAAGCTCCAGCTGCTAAGAAAGTTCCAGCTGGTTTAGCAGCTTTGAGACGTCAACTGGAATTGAAAAAGCAAGCTGAAGAAGAACAACGTCGTCTCGAAGAAGAAGAAGAAAGGCTCATCAAGGAAGAAGAAGAGAAAGCTGCAAAGGAAGAAGCTGCAAAAGAAGCTGCCAGAGCTTTAAAGAGAGAGAAGGAAAAGGCCAAGAAAGAACAATTGAAAGCGGAAGGTAAACTGTTGACCAAGAAACAAAAAGAAGAAAAGAGAGCTCTTGAGCGTCGTCGTGAACAGCTGTTGAGTGCTGGTAATATTGTTGTTGCTGGTCTGCAAAATTCTACCGAAGATGCCCCAAAACCAAAGAAGGTTGTCTACAGTAAAAAGAAGAAATCTACCAAAGGTCCATCTCAAAACGCTACTCCGGAGGTCACCAAGAAGGAAGCCCAAGACGATGAAGAAGCTTTAGTTGATGACTGGGAACAAATGGCTCTTGAAGATGATGAAGAAGTTGCTGAAAGCTGGGATGTTGAGGAAGAAGCCCCAGTGAAACCAGAAGCTACATCCACATCAGCTGATAGTACTGAAGAAACTTCCGATTCTAAAGCTGAAGCTGCCGAGGAAGCTATCAGACAAGCTGAAGCACAAAAAGCTGCTGAAGAAGCTGAAGCTGCTGCTGCAGTTTCTAACACCTCCAACAAGAAGAAAGATTCAAAGAAAGAAGCTAAAGCCAATGACTTACGTTCCCCAATCTGTTGTATTTTGGGTCATGTTGATACTGGTAAGACTAAGCTATTAGATAAGATTCGTCAAACTAATGTTCAAGGTGGTGAAGCTGGTGGTATTACTCAACAAATTGGTGCTACTTATTTCCCAATTGAAGCTATCAAGGCTAAAACTGCTGTCATGGCACAGTACGAGAAACAAACATTCGATGTCCCAGGTTTGTTGGTCATTGATACACCAGGGCATGAGTCTTTCTCCAACTTGAGATCTCGTGGTTCTTCTCTTTGTAACATTGCTATTTTGGTTATTGACATTATGCATGGTTTAGAACAACAAACTATAGAATCGATCAAACTATTGAGAGAAAGAAAAGCTCCATTCATTGTTGCTTTAAACAAAATTGACAGACTTTATGATTGGCAAACAACCCCAAACAACTCCTTCAGAGATTCTTTTGCTAAACAAAGTAGGGCTGTCCAACAAGAATTCGAAGACAGATACACCAAGATCAAAGTTGCTCTTGCTGAACAAGGTTTGAATTCTGAATTATACTTCCAAAATAGAAACATGTCTAAGTACGTCTCTATTGTGCCAACTTCTGCTGTTACTGGTGAAGGTGTTCCAGATTTACTGTGGTTGTTATTAGAGTTAACTCAAAAGAGAATGTCCAAACAATTGATGTACATCTCTGAAGTTGAAGCTACCATTCTAGAAGTTAAAGTTGTCGAAGGTTTAGGTACCACCATTGATGTCATTTTGTCTAATGGTTACTTGAGAGAAGGTGATAGAATTGTTTTATGTGGGATGAATGGTCCTATAGCGACGAACATCCGTGCCTTATTGACTCCTCAACCATTACGTGAATTGCGTATCAAATCTGAATATGTCCATCATAAAGAAGTTAAAGCTGCTTTAGGTGTCAAAATCTCTGCCCCAGACCTTGAAAAAGCTGTTGCTGGTTCTCGTTTATTGGTTGTTGGTGAAGATGACGATGAAGAAGAGTTAATGGAAGAAGTTATGGATGATTTAACTGGGTTGTTAGACTCTGTTGATACAAGTGGTCGTGGTGTTGTTGTCCAGGCCTCTACTTTAGGTTCTCTAGAAGCTTTGTTGGATTTCTTGAAAGATATGAAAATCCCAGTTATGTCGATTGGTTTAGGTCCAGTCTATAAGCGTGATGTCATGAAAGCGACAACCATGCTGGACAAAGCCAAAGAATTTGCTGTAATGTTATGTTTTGATGTGAAGATTGATAAAGAAGCTGAGCAATACGCTGAAGAACAAGGTATCACCATCTTCTCCGCCGATATTATCTATCATTTGTTTGATTCTTTCACTGCTTACCAAGCTAAACTACTAGAGGCACGTCGTAAAGATTTCCTTGAATATGCTATATTCCCATGTGTCTTGAAAACTATACAAATTATCAACAAGCGTAACCCAATGATTATCGGTGTTGATGTTGTTGAAGGTTCATTGAGAATTGGTACACCAATCTGTGCTGTCAAACTTGATCCTGAAACTAAACAAAAAGCTACAATGGTCTTGGGTAAAGTTATTTCGCTAGAAGTGAATCACAAATCCGTGGATATGGTCAAGAAAGGGCAAACCAATGCTGGTGTTGCTGTTCGTCTAGAGAATCCTTCATCTCAACAACCAATCTGGGGTCGTCATGTTGATGAGTCTGATCCATTGTATTCATTGGTTTCTCGTAAATCTATTGATACATTGAAGGACCCAGCATTCCGTGACCAAGTCTCAAGAGATGATTGGTTATTGTTACGTTCTTTAAAATCTGTGTTCAGCATTGAATGATCAAATCGTCATGTCATCATATATATAAATTTCGGTCTTAATATTTTCTGTTTGTAGCTCTACTATACTGGCTCACACATCAGGTTGCAGCCTACAATGCTAGTTTAGATTTCATCTCTATATGCATTACTTTTTATAATATGTAAATAATTTTTTTCAGTATTGTACAAATTAATCCCTTAAACCTTACCCACATTCAAGCATCAGCTGGCATTCGAGCCAACAAATCAAATCCACCAGTACCAACACCAGCCAGTTTACCCATAACAATACGAGCAGAAGGACTTTCAAGTTCTTCACGTTCATTATCAAGAACTGCTTTGGTTAAGAAGGAACATGTTGTCTCATAGGACATTTTCATGAATGAAGAAGTAGCTGAATCCATACCTTGACGACTGAATGGTAAGTAGGTACCCTCTCTTGTCATCATATCACCAATCAAGTCCAAATGACGTCTACTAACGGCAATAGCATAACGACCAAAAACGTTTTGAATTTCGTTGACAATGGTGTTTCTAGCAGCTTCAACACCATAAACACGTAAAACAGCAGTAACATCATTTGAGGTGATACCATTGACATCGATGAAGTCATCTTGATCCCACATAGCTTGGAAGTTAACACCTTCGGTTGTTAAGACACGTTTACCATTTTCAGGTTGTGGATGTAAACAACGACCGATATTAGGAACTTCTTTGACAACAACACGACGACAAACATCTTCAACAATGTTAACCATCAGTAACTTTTGGGTGTTTGCTGGTAGTTCCAGTCTGAAGTTACACCATCTACCTTTGTTATCGTCGAAGTTGAATCTTGTAACCAGGTTATGAGCTCCAATGACAGCCGATTGACGATTACGAGCATCCTTTGATAGTTCAACAGTAGCATCATCAACATCATCAGCTTCATCTTCGGAGTCAGAATTGTTGGCTTCAGAATCAGAATCGACATCTTCATCGGATGACTGTTCTGCTTTTCTCATAGTTTCAATTTCATCGTCATCTGGCTCATCATAAGAAACAGATTGCTTAGATTTGGAACGCTGTTTATCATCATCGGCATCAGCATCATCGTCTCCTTTGCTCTTGGAGATACGATCATCAGAAGTGATTTGTGATTGTGATTTTGGAACAGCCTTACCGACTTGTGGTAGAGAGTCTGAGTTCGGTTTCTTTTGCTTCTTCAACTCCTTATTAATGGCCAATTCTAGAACTTTCAGGAACTTAGTGGTGATAACATCTTCTAGACGTTCTTTGGCGACATCATACTCTTCATGATATTCTTTACTGTCAAAGAATTGGAAGTTTATGTCATAAGAACGGGAAGCCTCTTCAGCATCACCAGATGTTTCAGTGACAGTAACATAGTCAACCAATTCAGAGAGTAGCACTTTGGCAACAGAACGACAGAAAGCATCAGCTTGATCATCATTAACTTCATCCAATATTGGCAAAGTCATTTGTGGAGTCTTGATGGAAGATGAGGCAGTCATGATAATTTCTCTCATACGTGGAATACCCAAGGTAACGTTAGCAGCACCGTGACCAGCGAAATGGAAAGTGTTTAAAGTCATTTGAGTAGATGGCTCACCAACTGACTGTGAAGCAATAATACCAACAGATTCACCAGGCTGGATCAATGAACGCATGTATTTCAGCTGCATCAAGACACGGAATTTCTTATCACTGATACCAGCTTTTTCAAAGGAGGCAGGATTGTTTGCAATGAACTCATCCAACTTAGCCTCAAACTTCTCGGAAACAGAACCCAAGTACTTAGCTGGATTGTAAATAGAAAGTACTGGATCATATTTGGTTTGCTGGTTGTAGTGTGGAATATCAGCGATCTTCTTCAAATTCTTCTTGACTTTCTTAGCATATCTGACAGCAGATTCTGTATCCAGATGATCAATCAAAGAGGCAGGATCGTATTTCTTCAATATTGAGTCATAGTTGTCAATGCAGAATTGAAATTGGTTCATATGTGATTCTTTGGTGACATCAATAGCATCACCACCGTATAGGAATTGAATCAAGGTTCCATCTCCATCTCTGACAGAATTATCATATGAAACGTGGACACCCTCCAGTTGTTTGGTCAAACAACGTTGTAAGTAACCAGATCTAGAAGTTTTAACAGCAGTATCAATCAAACCTTCACGACCAGCCATACAATGGAAGTAGTATTCTTGAGGTCTAATACCGGAGTAGAAACGACCTTTGATATAACCACCAGCTCTAGCATCTGTTTCATAAGCTTTGAATGAAGGCAATGTTTTACCACTGACCATGACAGGTACACGTCTACCTTCTAAAGCTTGTTGACCTAAAAGACACATAATTTGGGAAACGTTAACATTGGAACCTTTAGCACCAGATAAGGCCATTGCTTGCATGGAGTTATATGGGAATCTTTTCATAGTACCGTCTGGAACACACTTGGAAACAACTTGTGATGTAATAGCATTTACCTTCGATTGTGTAACAGCATCGAGAATACCAGATTTGGTGTCATCACGGTAGACTTCTTCTAGACGTTTCAAGAATTCAGGGTCTGTTGTTTTAGTGTTTTTGTCCAAATTGGTGACCTCGGTAGCAGCCAAACGACCAACGTCAACTGAGGTCAGTAAGATCTCATTTCTCCATTGGTTACCCTCTGCAGTCAAACGCAGATCATCCATACCACAAGTAAATGCAGTGTTTTGAATGTAGTTTGTAAATAATCTACCCAAGACGGACAAGGCCTTACCAGCAACAGTTGGACCATAAACTTCATGTAACGAATGAACAATACCATACTCGGCAGAACCATACTGTGATTTATCTAGGATACCACAAAGTAATTCACCATTACGAAACAACACTTGATTTTCTTGGGAGCCTTTACCCCAATACTCATTTTTGATCTTATTTTTAGACAACAAGTTTATACCTGGCATATGGGAAGGTGTGATATTCAAGAGCACAGTTGTGATAATTTGTTTACCGGTCCAGAGAGGAACTGGTTTGAAAATAGCAGGTGGAACAGTAACCAATTTGGCTCTGGTAGAATGCCCATCTTCTGGACGAACACAACCATAAACGTATTGTTGGTATTGCTCTCTGGTGAAAAAACTATCTTTGTTGGTAATCCAGACACCAGCAGAAATATGATCTTGAATCAAACCTCTCAATGGAGAACCAGACGTTGGAGTCAAATACTGAGAATCGGTGTTTGCAAGATGCATAGCTTCAGATTTAGCATTTTCATTTTGTGGGAAATGCATGTTCATTTCATCACCGTCGAAATCAGCGTTGTAAGCATTGGTGTTGGCATAATGCAAACGCAAAGTCTTTTCACCAGGTAAAACTCTGACTTTGTGCCCCATCATAGAAGCTTTATGCAATGTTGGTTGACGATTCATGATCACAATATCGTTATTTTTGATATGACGGTAGACCTTCTTGTTGACAACATGGCTGGCATTACCAGATGGAGTCAAAAGTTGATTAGCAAGAGCTTTACGTTGATCCAAAGTCATGCCTATTAGTGAGATTAGAGAACCATCTTCATTTTGAATTTGAATTGCACCTGGCCACTTATCTGGACCATTGATTACAGCTTGACGCAACTCAGCAGCATTGTGAGAGGTAACTGGCTCTGGGTATGTCAACTTAACAGCAAAGACCGGAGGAACACCGATTTCGTTTGTTTCAATGTTTGGATCTGGCGAAATAACCGAACGAGCAGCGTAATTGACACGCTTACCCATCATATGCTTTCTGAATAACCCTTCTTTCTTCTCTAGAGCTTGCTTAATACCAGGAGCAGGGTTACGGGAGGCATTCGCATTTTGATTTTTGGTAGAATCAATGAAGGCATTGACATCATTCTGAATGGTAACGAAAGCATTCATCAATCTATTGAAGGTGATTTTTCTCTCATCAGCTGTGACTTTATCTTTCTCGATACTTGAAATTTGTTCGTTCAAATCTCTAATAAGCAACGAAGTATTCAACACTTTGGATAGCAGTTCATTTTGAGAATTTTCATGGACTTCATCACCCAGTTTGGATGGCAGACGGAATCTAGTTGGTGGCACAACAAGAGCTTGTAGAAAGAAAAGATCAGCGGTAACTTTGTCAGTTGATAATGGTCTAGAGTGGAACAGATGATGAACAATCTGATGCTCTTTTTTGAAAACGGCACGAATGATGTTTCTGACCTCAGTACTTAAAACATATTTGGAGCCTTGAGCAGGCTTTGATGAGGTTGCTGGTGAATCAATATCCATATCATCAGTCTCTTCAGTAGCAACTTTCTTGGAAGATTTCAACATATCCTGACGAGCATGTCCTTTAACTCTGTTGTTGATTTCTTGTTTTTGGGTCAATGGATTTTCAAAGATCTTGGTGAAACCATCTTTTCTGAACTTAGGTGAAAACATTTTACAGTTGTCACATTTTGGTCTTGCTAAGATTTTTCTGTAGAACTCCTGAATGACCTTCTTACGTTCTTCAACCATGGTTGCAGTATGAACTCCATGCTCGGTAGTTCTACCTTCACTTAATGCTTTAGCAATTGCTGTGTTGACGTATGCGTCTCTTTCCTGAATCAATTCACGTTCAGCCTTTGGATCGCTTTGAACATCAGCTGGTTCATCATCATCCTCGTCATCATCAAAACTACCGAAACGGAAATTGTCAATCTCTGTAGCCTCCAGCAACAGACCGTATTGTATAAGTTTCAGTTTGCAGACATAACGATGAACTTCTAGGGATTTGAATCTAAATTTATGACAGTACAAACAAGCACTTCTCAAGAAGATGTAAAGCTGATTGAAAAACAGTGGGTTGTAGACTGGAATAGGTAGCTCAATATGACCTTGGTGGCCGGGACAGAATTTGTCATCCAGACCACAGGTAGCACAAAGATTCCTCAAGAAGGCACCTAAGGCTAAGTCATATAGACCGCCCGATATAGGATGTCCTAAGTTATCAAAAACAGTTGGATTTGTGATTTGCTTAGCGGACAATTTACGTATCTCATCTGCTGACAAGACACCAAAGTCCACAGAGACAATCTCCGACCCAACAGGCTTGGAGATATCCATAGTTTATAATGTTTTTGACTAGACTGATTGCTAAGAGAAAAGACTATTATGCTTTGTTTTTAGTTCTATTTGATAAAAAAATTTCAAAAAAAATTTCTTTAAATGCGGGTAATCTCATCGCCGAAAATACAACTGAAAGGAAACAAACGTATTCCACCAAAAATAACGAGCACTTGGGGGAGAATACAATCACTAGGGTTTATATCGAGCACGACTGCAAGCCTTTACTATGCCATAATTCGTATGGTGAACTTGCTTCCAGCGATATGTAAGTTTGGTTGTGTAAGGAGTTCCGAGATGCTACGTCACATGACTTTCACATGACAATCACGTGCTTCATTTACCGGATCTTTTTTTCAGTAGCCAAAAAAGTTTTGTTTACGTTTTTCTCGAACCAAGGAACAGAAGCTCTTCAAAGTCAAAGCAATTTGGCATCATCGTCTGTGTCGTCTGATCAATCAAAGACACTGAGATCTCGCATACACGCAGTCTGCTGAATATGTTTGGGTCTACAAATAACGCTGCAAAACCAACCGGTGGTGGCTTGTTTGGCAATTCCAATGGTGCTTCCAATGGCTTTGGGTCTGGTAATACTGGTGGTCTCTTTGGGAGCAATAACAATGGTGGTGCAAACACATCCAGCTCAAATCCCTCAGGTGGACTTTTCGGAGGCAGCAACACTAGCAACACCGCTACAACTGGTGGACTGTTTGGCAGTAACAATAATGCTTCAAGTGGAGGATTATTTGGTAACAACAATGCTAACAGCAGCAACAACAGTACTACAGCGAACAGTGGACTCTTTGGAAATAAAAGCTCTACGCCCTCCACTGGGCTTTTTGGCAACAGTACTTCTGCTACCAATACTGGAGGGTTATTTGGTAAAGCCCCTACTTCTTCAACAGGCGGTGGATTATTTGGAGGTGCCTCTAATGCTTCCTCTGCTGGGCTATTTGGCAAAACCAATTCTGGTCAACCAACTGGTGGTATCTCTGCAAACACTCTACAAGCTCAAACCACCACTTCGCTATTTGGATCAGATAACGTACAAAATAACACCATTGCTGGAACACCTCCTGTGAACCAATACAAGGTGAAAGACTTACCTAAATCCTTAACAGGTTCAACCAGAACAGATAAAATCATTCAACACTCATCTAGTGCGCGCAAGAGAAGCCTCTCAAACTCATCAGCAACATCAATTCCACCAATTCAACGTTCCTCAATCCTTGAAAGACTGAGCACAAGATTCAATGCTTCTAATTCACACTTAACATATGACTCTGAGGGTTTGTTTTCTCCAAAGAAGGGTCTCATCCAATCTGAACTATCACCAGAGAAGAATCAACCTGCCAGAGTAAAACCTACACCGAGACTCTTCACGTCATCCTCAAAACCATTCGCTTCAAGATCCATCAGATCCCAAAATAGCACATCGAGTGAATATCTGAAGCTTAAGGTTGATACCACTAGAACTGAAGCTAGAAGATTGAAATTGTTTGGTGAATCTGGTGGTGCCCAGAAAGTCCGCATATTAGGAAGAGAAACTGAAAGTCGATCTGCAATCGCTCAACAGGAAACAGAGACGGAGGGGTCCTCTGCTGAAGCTAATGATGGTGATAATCATAAAGATGGCGAGCAATTAACTACAGAGGATCCTACTGAACCAGTTGCTCCAAAGGTGCAAGACGAAGAATACTGGTGCTCACCATCTATCGAAGAGTTATCCAGACTGCCTCTTAGACAATTGTCAGAGGTCTCCGATTTCACCATTGGTAGAAAAGGTTATGGTACTATACGTTTTGAATACCCAGTTGACTTGACTGCATTCTGGTCAGATCTTCCAGGACATCTTTTCGGAGGCGTTGTCAAGTTTAATAAGAGCAGAACGGTTGAAGTATACCCAGATGGAAGCGTACCTGTTGGTACTGGTCTGAACGTTCCAGCCACTATCACGATTGAAAAGGTCTTCCCAATCACCAAATCCAAGAAAAGTGCTGAAAAGGACCAAGCCACGAAAGATCTGGAGGTAAGATTGTTTGTCAAAAAGTTGAAAGAGTTGAAAGATATGAAATTTGTCGCGTATGATCCCTCAACTGGGTCTTGGACATTTACAGTACAACATTTTAGTATATGGGGTCTTGTTGATGAAGATGCTGCTGTTGTTGATATTGAGGCTGATCTCCAAAGCACTTCTGCTGTGTCTGATGTTCCGGTCAAGGTTGATTCAAAAGTATCTCCATCCAAAAAATCATCTAAGCCAAGATCATTAGCTGAAGATACATTCATCTATAAGAAACAAAAGAGTGATAGGTCCTTTGACTCAACCTTCTTGATTCCTGGAAGCTTTATCGCTGACGATAGTGACGACGCTATAGAAGAAGACTCTGATTATACACATGAAGCACCATCTGACAATATTCTATCCGATGAAAACATAGGTCAAGATGACCTCGCCAGTGATCTTCCTACTCAACTGCTGCTGAACAAGGATGATTCACTGATTTTTGAAGAACAGCTACCAGAAGATATCGACGAAAAACAATTTGAACCTGAAGATGTTGAGAGTGAGGACTTTAATATCCTAGAGATTGACCCAAAAGTGGCAGTTTCCGAAAACTGGGATCAACAACTTGAGCTGTCATCCCATTTCGACTCAGTTTTCTCAAATACATCCGTCAAAAGAACTACAGTTCATGATGGTCCATTCTCCAAAGACTTTACCCCTGGTGAACTTGACGCATTGTTGTTTGGAGATTTTTCAAAAGTTTTAAAAAGTCAAAACAAAATCAAGAAGGAGTTGAGATTGGAAGCTCATGATATAGTATCATTCAACCATGATGGTACCCTTATCAGCAAAAGCGTCTCTTCCACATCTGGTTTATCATTTAAGTCACTGAGGTCAATCTTTGGTACACAAAATATTGAGTTGCTGAATGCCATATATGAAAACCACTCTAGTGCAGCCGTTATTGCTAAAAGATCCAACGGTTTTCCAAAAGTTCTCCCAAACCCAAGAATAAATTTCAAGCTCATAACTGATACCTATTCCTCGTTGTCTTTGAATGAAGGGAAAGCTATCTGGGAGTTGGCATCTTCTCTTTTTGATGATTTGTCATTTGACCCTCACCTTGAAAGTATCCAAGATGTTGATGTTTCCAATCGAATTTTGGAAATAAAACGTCGTGATGGCCTTACGGGGTGGATCAAGTCCGAGATCCAGAATGAGGTTGATGAAATTTTTGAGAACTCCAATGATGTTTTTGAACAGATTTTCTTATTGCTAGTTACTTTTGAGATTTCAAACGCCGCAAAACTTGCAATCAAAACGAACAATCCACACCTTGCAGCCCTTGTTTCGTTATTGGGCTCAAATGATCCTGAAGTGAAATTTAGTGCAACAAAACAACTTCAATATTGGAAGAGTAATGCAAGTTTACAAACTATTCCACAAGGTCTGCTTAAGATTTATTACCTACTCCAAGGTGACATTTTGAGTAAGGATTTCAATGCTAACTTGCCAACCAAGCTTTCTTGGAAAGCTAAGCTAGGGCTTCTGCTAACGTATGGAAATCTCAATGATCCGATTGATACATTGGTTAAAGCTTTCATTGAATCAGAAAATATCAACGCGGGAACTGCCGATGCTGCTCAGTTGGCCTTATTGAAACTCTTTGTTTACAAACATGAAGGTGAAGACAGGTTGAATGATGTTTTTGAATCACTGAAGTTCAACTCTACACTAGACGTCACTTTACAATGGTATATTTTTGAAATTCTTGTGAGATCATCTCAACAAGTTACATTTGGTACTGGAAGTGCTGCAGTTGGAGATAGGCTAACAACCTTGTTTGCTGAAGAGTTGCTTTCTAATGAGCTATACAAGGAGGCTATTTTTGTTTTGTCCCATTTGTCCAATGATCAAGAAGCTGCATCCTTGATCTCCAAAATTGTTTCAGTGAATATTGAGAAATTCAGCTATCAGACTGGATTCCTTGAGACTCTCAACTCAACTCTCGGTGTTCCTTCGCAATTAATCACTGAGGCCAAAGCTCTTCACTTTAGATTCGTTGGTGATATCTGGAATGAAGCATCATGTCTTCTAGATGCCGAAAGCTATGAGGAAGCACACTCGATAATAATTACGAAAGTGGCACCAACTGCTGTTATTAACAACAAGTCAAAGCTGGATACATTAATACAGCTTATTAATAGATTTCCTGATCATCACTCCATTAAAGGTTGGTCAACTGGTCTTGCCGTTTACTCGCACTACATCAAGTTTGTCAGAACCAATAATGAGACATCACTGAAATACTTGCTTGAGAATCTACCACTGGTGAAGCAAACAAATTTCAAGATCAAGGTTGCAGTTCGCTTAATAGCCGCATATATTGCCAATGCAGTTCTTGATTTCTCCAAGGAAAACATTCTACATTCTTTTGCTTCGAGTCAAGAGAAGATCTTAAAGCTACCATTGGGAGAGGATCAGTTTTACTTTGAAAAACAGTTAACTCTGAGATTTTATGCTAAACAACAGACACTTCTCCAAACTTCCAAGGAGATAGATATCGATCAGTGAACTACAGACCAAATAAATAAATAATTGCATTTTTTAGATCTAGATAATTGTTGTAGATACACATGACAATCCTCTTAGACCCAAATGTTAACCATGAACTTAATTATTGCTATTCTAAAGAATCTATGAGCTTGTCAACAACGTCAAGAATTGCAGAGGAGGCTGGAGAATCAGGGTACAAATCCAAGAAACTTTCACCAGAGTCACATGCTTTCCCTATTCTTGGATCAAGAGGCACCGAACCTAGAAATGGAATGTTGAACTCTTTTGCTAAAGATTTACCACCACCTGTTGTGGCCTTGAATATTTGAGACTCTCCTTTGCAGCTGGGGCAAACGAATCCTGACATATTCTCGACTAATCCCAAAATTTTGATATTTGCCTTCTGGCAAAAGTTGATTTCTTTTCTGACATCAAGAAGGGCAACTTCTTGTGGTGTTGTGACTATTAGGGCTCCATCAATACCGGATTCTTTCAGGTAGTTATTGACTGAAATATGCTCATCTGATGTACCTGGTGGGGTGTCCACTATAAGATAATCTAGATGACCCCAGTCAACATCTTTCAAGAATTGTTTTATTAGTCCATTCTTCTTTGCTCCCCTCCAAATTATAGCAGAATCTGTGTCAGGAAGCATGAAAGCGATGGACATCATTCCTAGATTATCATTAACATAGACAGGGGTCCACCCAGAATTTGAAGCATGTATAGATTCGCCCTCCGCACCTAGCATACGTGGTAGAGATGGACCACAGATATCAAGATCCATTGCACCAACTTCCAAATCTGGATCAGCAGCTAAAGCCCACGATAGCATGGATGTGAAAGTCGATTTGCCAA
Organism: Wickerhamomyces canadensis; assembly: GCA_003707015.3. Classification (NCBI taxonomy): domain Eukaryota; kingdom Fungi; phylum Ascomycota; class Saccharomycetes; order Phaffomycetales; family Wickerhamomycetaceae; genus Wickerhamomyces; species Wickerhamomyces canadensis. The sequence continues at coordinate 125,941 of PPMU03000028.1, read as the reverse complement.
CTCCTCCTTTACCTGACAGCACGAGGATTTTATGTTTAATATTCGCTAGTCTTGCGTTTATAAGAGGGATATCAGGGTCAGGTCCTTTTGGTAATGATTCACATATCTCTTGGTTAGCACAACCTGAACAAGCATCACCTTTTCCTGCATTTTCGGACTCTGGACCAGGACAGTGTTCTGGCTCTGGTGCCTTGAGTTGGGGGTTGTCTATAGTATCTATTATGGGAGACTGTACTGTAATCATAGCTGGGCTGTTCTGATTTTTGAGTGTTCTTGTGGGTTGATGATGGTAGGATAACAGATTATAAATCGGAACAGATTTTGCAGATTCAAAACCCATCGCGATTTTTGTACATTCCGCGAAAAGATTATGTAATCAAGGACACATAGATTATTGTAATATAGCTAGATGGTTGCTAACTAATAGATGATCTGGCTTTATCCAATGCTCTTCATCTCACTGGCTCATCACACTGACAGCTTTCAGAGTGTTTATTGGTTTGACCAAATCAGGAAATTTTCGAGGTTGTTGACTTCCTAATCTGGTATATTTGTTGTGCTTGCGAAATTCGAAGAATCGCGCTCTTCCAAATAACAATCATCATAAGCGTCAAGTCCAAATTTTGAAGCTAAACAACAGTGCCTGTTCGAATACTACGAGCTTCTAATAAGTACACTGAACTCGTTCATCGAAATTTCGTATAGACCAAGAGAAGATCAACGGAATTTAGGCAACCTTTTAGACGCGTGCACTCACTTAAAGGTTGAACAATGACAGAGGACGCGACAATAGAGAACGCTGGTGCTGATGGCTCTCGTGACGATAATCTGGAAATCGTGAGTTATTGAAGGATCTTACTTTGTTCGATCATCAAGTACTAACTGTACCAACCATAGGAAGCTCCAGAGTACCACTACAACTACGCAACTCTCCCAGAGAAACAAAAAAAGTACTTTGTTGATCCAGCCAAAGCAAAGTTCAGTGTCACAGATACAGCAAAGAGATTCAAGTACCTGCTAGGATTGACGAGCTTGTTTTCACATTTTATCAACAGTAAAGCTGAGAAAGATCCAAAGTTTCGCAAAGTCTTGGACATCATCGAAGAGGAGAGTGCCAACTCCAAGAAGCCAAAGTCCACCAACAATAGAAGACGGAAAACAGAGAAAGAAGAAGATGCCGAGCTTCTTCAAGACGAAGAGAATGAAGAGAGTTCCATTACAGAATTCACCGAAAGTCCTAGCTACATTCATGGTAAACTGAGACCATACCAAATTCAAGGTTTGAACTGGTTGGTGTCACTACATGAGAACAACATCTCTGGTATTTTAGCAGATGAAATGGGGCTGGGTAAAACTTTGCAAACTATTTCATTCCTAGGGTATCTACGCTATGTTAAACAAATTGCTGGTCCACACTTGGTTATTGTTCCAAAATCCACTCTAGATAACTGGTCAAGAGAGTTTGCCAAATGGACACCTGATGTTAATACTTTCATTTTGAGTGGAGACAAAGACCAAAGAGCTGAATTGATTAAGAATAGACTTCTTTCTTGCGACTTTGACGTCTGTATCACATCATATGAGATTGTGATTAGAGAAAAGGCACAGTTTAAAAAGTTTAATTGGGAGTACATCATTATTGATGAGGCACACAGAATAAAGAATGAAGAGTCGATGTTATCACAGATCATTCGTGTTTTCCATTCCAAGAACAGATTATTGATCACAGGTACTCCTTTGCAGAATAATTTGCATGAGTTATGGGCTTTGTTGAATTTCATCTTACCGGACGTCTTTTCTGACTCTGAAGCTTTTGATCAGTGGTTTTTGGCCTCTAATGAAGGAACTCCGGATCCCTCTATTGATAACACAGAAAAAGAGAAGTTGAGACAAGACCAGGTTGTTCAACAATTGCATAAAGTCTTGAAACCATTTCTATTACGTCGTGTCAAAAATGATGTCGAGAAATCATTATTACCAAAAAAAGAAGTCAACTTATACATTGGTATGTCTGAAATGCAACGAAAATGGTATCAAAGTATTCTCGAAAAGGATATCGATGCTGTTAATGGTGCTAATGGTAAGCGTGAATCAAAGACAAGACTATTGAACATTGTCATGCAATTAAGAAAATGTTGCAATCATCCTTACTTGTTTGAGGGTGCTGAACCTGGTCCACCTTATACCACCGATGAACATTTAGTCTATAATTCCCAAAAGTTGAAAGTTTTGGATCATTTGTTGAAGAAGTTGAAAGCTGAAGGCTCCAGAGTGTTGATCTTTAGTCAAATGTCAAGATTGTTGGACATCTTGGAAGACTATGCTGTTTTTAGAGGTTATCAGCACTGCCGTATTGATGGTCAGACAGAACACAGTGAAAGAATCAAAGCAATCGATGATTATAATGCCCCTGGTTCTGATAAGTTCTTGTTCTTGTTGACTACAAGGGCTGGTGGTTTGGGTATTAATCTGACTTCTGCTGATGTCGTTGTGTTGTATGATTCTGATTGGAATCCTCAGGCTGATTTACAAGCCATGGATAGAGCCCATAGAATTGGTCAAACCAAGCAGGTAAAAGTTTTTAGACTTGTCACCGAGAATGCAATCGAGGAGAAAGTTTTGGAGAGAGCTACGCAAAAATTGAAATTGGACCAATTAGTTATTCAGCAAGGTCGTAACAGTGCAGGTGCTTCTCAAAGTGCAAAAGCTACTTCGAAAGATGACTTGTTGAACATGATTCAATTTGGTGCAGCTGATATTTTCAAGTCTGGAAATACCGAAAATGATTTTGATCTTGAAAAGATTCTTGCTAAATCTGAGGAAAAGACATCAGAGTTAGCAGCTCGTTACTCTAAGTTGGGTTTAGATGATTTGCAAAAGTTCACTTCTGATTCTGCATATGAATGGAATGGTGAAGACTTTAAAAAGAAAGCTGCTTCCAAAAAAGTCGCTGGGTTAACATGGATCAATCCAGCCAAGAGAGAACGTAAAGAGAATTACTCAATTGATATGTACTATAAAGATGTGTTGAACACTGGTGGCAGAGCCTCAACTGGTAAAAATCAACCAAGAGCTCCAAGACAACCAAACATCTATGATCATCAGTTCTTCCCAATCAAGTTGCAAGAATTATTTGATCGTGAAAAGGCCTATTATAGAAAACAAATTGGTTACAAGGTCCCACTACCTGAAGGAGCAAAAGCAGATATGGCTCAAAGAGAAGCTGAGCAGAAGTTGCTACAGCTCGAAATCAAGAATGCGCAACCATTAACCGAAGAAGAGGAAGCTGAAAAGGCTGCTCTTTTAGAGCAGGGTTTTTTGAATATCAACAGAAGAGACTTCAATGCTTTCATTCAAGCTAGTGCTAAGTATGGTAGAAACTCCATCACAGCCATTGCGTCAGAATTCCCAGATAAGACCGTGGAAGAAATACGTGAATATGCCAAGGCATTTTGGAGAAACTATACGCAAATTGATGGATTTGAGAGATATCTTGCAACTATTGAAGCTGGTGAAGAGAAAATCAGAAGATCTAAACTTCAAAAAGAAGCTTTACGAGTCAAACTTTCCCAGTATAAAAACCCATTACAAGACTTGGTTCTCAAGTTTCCTCCAGCCTCAACCAATAGAAGGGTATTTTCAGAGGAGGAAGATCGTTACTTATTGGTCCAGCTTTATCGCTTTGGTTTAGACAGGCCTGATCTGTACGAAAGAATAAGAGATAGTATCAGATCATCGCCAATTTTCAGATTTGACTTTTTCTTTCAATCAAGAACACCAAGTGAGTTATCTAGAAGATGTACCACCTTATTAGGTTGTATCACGAAGGAGTTTGATTCAGCTCCAAAGAAGAGGCCTGCCTCCGGCGCTGAAGCGAATGCCCCATCTAAAAAGGTTAGAGGAGGTAAATGATTAGGAAGGCCACCGTTTGTATCATTACTGTATACTAGCAAAAAGAATCATAGAAAGTTTACAAAATGTGTTTCTCATAAAGTGTATTTGTTTACTCAAATATAGAGAATCTTTTGTGAAGGTTTTTGAGAGTCACAAACTTCTCTCTCGAGGGACAGAATAGTTTGAAGTTCTTCCCTGATTTGCTTCGAAGGCTTTTGCAGAGTTGAGTATCGCTTGATCACATTCCCACTTCTATCGATCAAAAACTTCTCATAATTCCATTTGACTCTGGTAGAATTCAGCCATCCTCTCTTATTACTTTTCAAGTATCTGAACACATCATGATGATTTTTCCCGTTGACAACAACTTTTTCCATGATTGGGAAAGTGACGTTGTACTTTCTAGAACATACCTGTATGATTTCTTCACCTGTATGGTTTCTCTCTTGGTGAAACTGATTTGAAGGGAACGCAAGTATTATGAATCCATCGTCCTTATATGTTTGATAAAGTTGCTCCAGTTGCTCCAATTGATAAGATGCCATGCACTGAGTAGCAATATTAACGATGAGTACCAGTTTACCCTTGAGAATCTTGAAGGGTATGGTGTTTCCCTTGGTGTCTTTTGCAACTAGGTCGTAGAATTCAGAAACGCCTTCTCCATTCATATTATCCTGAATTCTTTGAGCTAGAAGCTCAGGATCAGATGATTGTATCTCCTCCGAGTCATTGTGAGTGTTTTCTATGCAATGACTTGGTGCTGATGATGTTGATCCATTTTCTATTCTCTCATGGTACAGCTGGACATTCTTCAGCACTGGAGCTAGAGTACTTGTGAAGTCGGTTAATGTTGTATCGTCATTTTGAGGGTCTGATGTTGTAACTGGGTTTGAACTGAATACCGAAGAAGACACATGATGAGGTGTTTGGTTGAGGAGGTTATTACTAGTTGATGATCTAGCTGAGTTACTAGTGAGTGTGTCGCTTTGAGCTGGTCCTCTTTTGCATTGAAGTCTCGTGTCACCACCAACTTCACTGAAGAGCGTGGTTTGAGTGCTGGCGCATGAAGCCGATTTAACTAAAGGTGGCATAGTAGCTTGGAGTATTTGAGGTCACTGAAAGCTCAAGTCATGAATATAATAGTGGGATCGGGCTCTTATATATCATCAGCGGACAATGTCTGGTATAAGCTCATGGCTCACTGTCGAGTTTTCCTTGATCTGCACAGATTATACTATAGCTGTGGGTACCAAGGCTAGCCTAACCTATTGACTGTGATGGTCCAGACCAATCTTATCACTTTCCGGGTTATATAGATTGATGCGATCATCGCTATTTGTTGAGTCAGATTTTGCAACCCAACTGATGCAACTGATGCAGCTTTGCTGATTATTCAGGCACAGTGCAGAGTGTAGGCGTAAAGGAAGAATTGACAAGATTCCCAATCTGGCACAAATTGGATTATACCGCATCTTAGTACTTAGTACTTATTACACATAGTAAGAGTCGACTTATATCATGAATCTGCTGGCCTCAAATATCTAATATTGATCATCATCTTAGGCTAATCATAGACGTCCAATATTAAATATTAGTTGGATTGCAAGTATATTGCGGCTGCTCCACAATATAATTATTTCATGAAAAAGACATATTCGATATTTAACAGCAATTATCAATATTTATAGACATTCAATCATATATTGATCGATATGGTATTGAGCACGCGGTCTAATATGATTATTCAAAGTACATGATAGTCCCTTATAGGCTATTATAATTAAGCTGCGCCGACGTTGACGAGCTTAAACTTATAACAAGCTACCTGGCACTCGGATATTAATAACTAATTTTACATGATTCAATCAGATAGCTGGGTTAAGATAATATACTAGCTATCCGATTGTATTGGTTATCTACGTCTAATTAGCTCATGTGTTATAATATAAAGTAATTATATGAAGAATACTATCCCAAGATCTATACAATTGGTTGTAATTCTGGGTACTCATAAACTTCGAGTGGCTTGATCTTAATATTAATTCTGAGTTCTCACTTGAGGTCTCTGATTGTGTGATCATGATGAGCATCGGCTTGGTACGTTTCCGCCGACACTAGCTGAGCATGAGTGAGCATGAATGAGCAGCGAATATCACAAAAAGATTTGCATATATAGCTGCAGTCGAAGATTTAACTTGATGCATTTTTGTCAGATGAGCAGTCCAATACTCCATACGAGATGTAAATGGCATCTTTCTCAAGCTGAGTCTGAATTAACGTACAGTGTACAGTATACAGTGTGGTTGTACGCTTCAATGCTCGCCTAGTCACTCTAGTCAGTAGTCGCTGATTTACATCAATACTCCTGGAATTAAACTATATTATATATCAGCGTCAATTGATACGTACTCGAGCAGATGTGTAATTATTGGATGAGCTGGATTTCACACCTAATATTCAAGGTCAGCTGTGGACCAAATGTTGCGCAAATTCCGGGTGGTTGGCTCACTCAATTCAAAGCCCTGCCAGGGGCCAGGAAGTACCTGATAGAACTTAGACGTAGCGGTCCCCGGCCATAGCTTGGAGGGCCGCGAACTCATTGTAGATTTTGTGGATGTGGATCTCTCATTTTTTTTTTTTTGAGATTTAGGGAAAAAAAAATCGCTAACAAAAATGTTGCCAACTTTTTACTATGGGGATTTTTTTTTGCGCAGCGTGTCTTTAACAATAATTTCACGTGAAAGGCACGTGAAAAAAGGTTATGAGCCGTGGTAGTTTTTTGGTACGAAAAGGTAAACAAACAGTAAGTACCACAACCAAAAAATTGGAAGCAATGAATAAGTTTAGTGGAGTTTGAAAATTGGTTTCATCTCTTTGGGTGGTCCGAAAAAGAATGGAGAGTGGATGAGCCAAACCGATACATACTGAATAATGGGTGTGGCTGCAATCTGGGATTTCATCAAACCTGGCTTCGACCAGAGGGTCCCGTTCTCATTGTTTGTTACACGATTTTACCAAGAGAACCGTAGGCCTGTGCGAATAGCCATTGATGCGTTCCAGTGGATATTCGAATGTCGAGTGAATCAAGTGACAGCACAGGGTCCAGAATTTACAGCCAGACTTTTGCAGAATATGCATGCCAGAATAAGGACGTTAATTTCTTTGAATGTTTCCTTTGTTTTAGTCTTTGATGGACATTATAAGCCAAATTTCAAAAGAAATCCCGAAGCTCAATCAAAACAGCTAATATCTTTAGAAAATAGAGACTTTGAGAAGGATTACCTACAAAACAAGGCATCTATAGATAACGATGATTACAAGAGACGTGACCTCCCCGATATAAGGGAATTGAAGAAGGAGTTAGAAAGATGGAATATCTCATATGTTGAAGCCCCAGCTGAAGGTGAGGCAGAGGCAGCCAAGTTACAATCTCTAGGAGTTGTTGACTACGTTTTAAGTAACGATACAGATACAATGATCTATGGTGCCACCAAGATTCTTCGGAACTTTTCGAAACTGGAAGAAGATAAACCCGCTGGTGCTGCCTCAGACAAAACTCAAACAACTACAGAGTATTGGGTTACCCCAGTTGATTTAGCAACTGTTTTGAAGGAAACGGGTTATGATGAGAAAAGAATCATGCTTCTCTCAATTCTTGCTGGTGCAGATTACAATAGTGGTGTTCACAAGATTGGTATCGAGAAAGCTTCGCAATTAGCACTATCATCAACTGAAAAGATCAAGAGGCATGTTCCTACCTGTCCTTACTCCGATTTTAGAGATTTCTCGTACGAACTACACGAGATATACAAAGGATCATTGACATCCACTGAGAGAAAGGATCGATATCTGAAGTTTCAAAAAACTATGTTTGAAGAGGTATCAGATAATCTGATTGAATATTTTGGAAGGAGAGAGAAAGCACTAGTATCTGAGAAAGAGTTCAAAGGCTTCCCACCTGACTATGTTGTCATGTTATACTATTATCCTTTATTATGCACCAAGGATTTCAAGTTTGAAGATGGAAAAACTAACTTTGCTGAAACTACAGATGCCACAAAATGGTTATCCACCCCTGACTTTGATGCTTCATTCAGGTATTATCAATCAAATCCTCCTCCAAATGTTTCCAAGGTAGGTACATGGTTCTCTAAAGAATTATCAAAAGCTTACCTGTTGAAAATAATGATTCATGATATACCCAAAATCCCCGCCGAGATGGAAAAGACAAAAACCAAAGAGTATACTGGAGGACTTGAGATGGAACTTATTGGGATTAGGTTCCAGAAGTTCTTCAAATATGAAGTACATGATCCTGCTGAATATGAAAGTCCGACAAAGAAAAGAGTTGTAGGGGAACTGGAATGGGTACCGAGAAGGTTAATCCCAGATACGTCTAATAGTCTCAGGGAATTTTTGATGAAGCAGCAAGAAGCAGAGAATACAGCACTGGAGAAGCTCTCCAAGAAGAAGAATTCGCCAAAGAAAAAAAATTCCAGGAAGTCCCCATCAAAGGGTAGTGCTGATAGTGTTTTGGACCTTGACTTTCTGGATTATGTGCAACCTAAATTGAGTTTTGACTTGAGTCCAACAAGAGAGAAGTCGGTAAGTGTACCAGTATCCAAGGTATCAGCAAGAACCTTTTTTCCAGTCCATGCTCCAGATGCACCATATAGACCATCATCAAAATCTCCATCGCCCCCACCTCCAACAATACCAGTCCTATCCGCTCCCACTCTTGCATCTGAATTACTTCCCCCATCTCCTTCTGAAGTTGATACTGATGTTTCTTTGATGGAAATCACATCGTTTGATGCAAAAACAAAGCCATCGGGGACCATTCAGGAACCACCAGAGTCAGCTGTTACAACAGATAAAGGTATTTTGAGTGACTCACCATCCAAAATTCTCCAAACATTTTCAACTAGTGTATTGGGATCTCCTAGGAAACAAACAAGAAAGACCAAGAAGTTTGCATCTCCAAAAAAAGCTCGCTCAGGTCAAGATATCCAATCACCAGTGAAGCATGATATATTGGAACTTCTGAAAGCATCTCCTTCGAAGTCCTCAGCCCTGAAATCGTCGCCTCTGAAATCCTCTCCAACAAACGCGTCTCCATTTAGAGGATCAGCTGTTAATGGGTCTCCTTTCGAAGCAGGAGAGTCGAATCCATCTCCTCTTGCTAGTTCTCTGGCTTCCTCGCCTTCAAGGTCACCTACAAAGAAGTTCTATAAACCTCTTGAGTTCAGTCCACTCAAGGCAAGAAGAACCAACATCCTATCAAGTCCTTCAAAAGGGAACAGAACATACGAGAACTATGATTCACCTGACAAATATGCTTTGGACAAGGCTAGAAAAAAGTTGGATTTCAGGGAGATAAAGGAGAACGGGAATCTGGTTATTCTGCTTGACTCGGATCCAGAATCTGATAATGATCTTTCAATGATTAATGCAACACAGGAAACTATCCTCAATAGTGAACATGGAGATGATTTAGCATCATTACAGGTGATTGGGAGCTCCCCCAAGACCAAAAAATTAGATCCATCTACCAAGAAATCTTTGTTGGAAAATCTATTGGATGATTTTGATGATGATTCTAATGTCTCCGTCTCAATCACCGAACTCAAGTGCTCACCGAAAACCAGGATAATGTCATTACAGCTGAAAACATCACTACTAGAAGATTTAGAGAATACATTTTTGGACTCTGAAGATGAAGAGGATGCGTCGCCTTCGGTGACTATGCGGAGTGAGAGTCCACCGAAGAAGTTATCCCAAATACCCCTTCTGGTGCCAACACAAGTCTCTACCATCGAACTCCCATCATCATCACCTGCTCCGGCTACTACATCCGCATCTGCTCAACCTAACTACATCTTGGACAAGGAACAGATAGATCGAAGAAGAAAAGGGAATTTACTTGAGAGTAGAGATGGATATACTCTCCAGCCTGAGCGCACAACAACTTTACTGGACGATATTGCTGCTTGGAGTGACTCGGACATCGAACACGATAGCTTTGTCACATCCCAGCCAGCAATAGATTGAAGTCCAGACTAGATCATAGTTTATGAATACTGAGCCTATCAATCCTCATCTGTTTTGTAGATGATCAATTTGATTGATGTCGCGAAATTCGATACACGCCAGTAAGAAAATTTCATCGCGTCAGTGAGTGGCAGATTAAACCCAGGTCATGAGGCTCTCTAATCAAACATGACTGCTGCTGCTGCTGTTAAGAAGATGAGGCAGTCAACGCTGAGCTCGTCCATCAAACTACAAAAGATTTCAGACACGGAATCCGAGTCGGACTCTGATGATGATCTTGATGTGATGGCCATGTTATCTAATAAGAAGTCCAAATCAATCACAAATCTAGTTGCTAAAAGACCAGCCTTGTTTGAAACAGATGAAACAACAGGATTCAAGAAGCTTAAACCTCCACCAAAGAACGCATTCTCAGCCAGGTTCAGCAAAACTGCGTCTTTACTGGATGAATCTGCTGAGCTGTCAAAATTGAATGAAGAAGATAACAAAGAAGCTCTGAAGTTATTAGAGGAAGATGATGCCATAAAGAGAAAAATACAAAATTCACTGTGTAAAGAGGCACTACAGGATGAGGAATATGTCACCTACATCATCAACCACTATGAAGAATTAAACTTAGAAGATTTCCATTACATAGGTAAACCAACATATGTCAAGGCTGTCAAGCGTCCTCCAATTGAGATGTTTTGTTTCTATAATCCTAAGAGGAAATGGAAAGGTGACCTATTCAATGAGTTGAATGAAAATGTCATTGAACAACTAGAGTTTGATATGAGGTATATTGAAATTGATGATTTCTTTCCAAAGATTGGTGTATCAGCTGTCAATCTAAAACTTGAAACAATCACCAAAGCTGATTTCACAATTGACCCAATATTACCACTACAAGATATGAGACTTATTCTGGTAAAAGTGAAAAAGTACATTGATGCTTTTGTCACTACCGAATTCACAGATGCTAAATTTAGAAGAATATTCAAGATATTGGGATTCATGCTAATAGATAAAAAAATGCATGCAACTGGGAACAAAACTCTTGCTACTCAGATAGTGGAAAACTTGTTACAATGGGGACTTAATGCTACTAAAGAGGTAAAAATCAAAGATGTCATTGACGTATGGAACTCTATCAGCGTGGAAAGTAAATTACTATATAGACTGATAGAGTCTTTAAGCTCGATCCGAAGTACAATGATTGAACAACTGAAACTGCAGTTGACAATGTCTATAGTGAACATAGGAGCATTTGAATTCAGGTATTTTCAAGATATGAAGGAATTAACTGAAGCTGTGAATAAGGCATTAGTTAAAGAGCTGAAACAACTAGTATTTGTGAATTTCAATGACCCTCTTCTAGATCATGTTACACTAAGAATAAAGTTTCAGTGTGTACTGATCCTGATCAGAAGAGCCAAAGATGCTTTTGATGAGAAACAACTACAATACAACAAGAGCATTGGAGAATATATACTGGAGATCCAAAAGAAAGTGCCATTGGGCCTAGCAAGTATAGAGATGGCTTCTTTGAGAGCCGTTATAATAATTTTGGCTACATTGGTGGGTCAATAATGGACTATAGTATGGTGTATACCGATTTATTTATTCGAATAATTCCGGTACTACTTTAGGTAGATCCATTATATCTCTAATCAGCACTGCATTTTCTGGAGTTGTTCCGAGATCTTCATCTCTCTCGACGAAATGGATTGATTTCTTCAATCCCAACTCAACTGAAGTCTTGATGTTTGCAGCAGAATCATCAATGAAATAACAATTTGAATAATCACTTGCTCCAGCTTCCATCATTGCTTTTTCAAACATTTTTGGATTTGGCTTACAGATTATATCACGTTGGGTATAATCACAATATGTAAGACCATCGAATAGATCTCCAATTCCCAGTAGAGAGATCACTCTCTTTGCATGGTTTTTGTAGGCATTGGTGAATAGCCATAGCTTATCGATCTTGCCCTTTGAGCGTAGATCAATTAAAAGTTGACGAAGGTTTGGGTCTGGTTTTAGGATATCTTGTAGAGGTAATGCATCATCCACCTTCTCATTATATTCAAGTGCATCGATTTTGTGGTATTTCACAAGTCCTTGAATAGCTAAGCCATAACTTTTATAGTATCTTTCACGTAACTCTAATGCCTCCTCATCACCAATCTCTAGATTCTGCACCACGTACTCATGAATGTAAACTTGCATTAGATCATGAATTTTAGTAGAGCGTTTGTATAAACAATTATCAATATCAAAAAAGAAAATCTTAGACGTTGGTGAAGGTGTTGGTAATGGCAATGATTCCTCTTTCAGGATGGCCTTAGATCCCGGATATGACAATTGCGCCAGATGCTCTCTATTTCTTTGTAAAGCCTTTCTTATACTCGTTTCATATTGCTCTCTACTCAAAGATTTAATACCGAAGGTTTCATTTGCTGTCATTGTGCTAATGGGTTTGCAGAACTTGGTTGTATTTCTCAGTTTGTGTAAGGTGCTTCTAATGTTATTTGACATAAATTGAAAGCAACTTCAGGTTTACTTGACACTAAATCTCAGCTAAGAAGTAGATCACCATATATTGTCAAAGAGGCACAGTTAGAATGAGTCGCTGAACGTTTTTCCAGGGAATCAGGGCAAAAGAGAAGAATCTAGACACAATTCTATTTAAAGTATCGAGATCTCGATAGTTCGGACCACGATCAAGTTCACGTGCCACACACGTGACTCTCAGGCGGGTAACGAATTTAGGACCTGAATAACATGGAGGCCATACACCATCAAAACTCATCCCAGCAACATGAAAGTAGTCTCAAAAGAAACCCCAGACCTCTTCTAAGAGAAATACCTTCTCAAACAGTCCTAAAAAGTTCAATTTCAAGGGGTAAAACGTCAAATTTCTGGCGCTCAGAGTGATCGGTAAAGATTTTGAAGTTGAAAATCAACAAAAATCCGATGTAGTGTAACGGCTAGCACGGTTCGCTTTCACCGAGCAGACCGGGGTTCGACTCCCCGCATCGGAACTTTTTTGCTTACATAAGCGCGTTTGCATTGCTTATGTAATCTTTTTTTTTGGCTCTTTTCGACTCAGATAACCAACTGGGTGAGGTGATGCTTTGTCCTAATAAAATACGTGACTATAAGGGAATGGGTTCATTTGCATTTCATTATAATCCGATGATCTGGCGTAGAGAAACCCCTTTATTCTTCAATCTAATTGGATGAGAGAGATCACCTGCATTAGTGTCACGTTACCACTTCTAATCACGAGCTCCGCCGGCAGCTGATGAGCTCTGTTCCATATAATTGGATAATCTGAGAATCTTTAATTTATCTGCTCGGACGTAGTTGCATGATCCATCAGCAACTTCCCAGCTGAGGCAGTACTAGGGCTGAAACAAAATATCAACTTCAGTGAGCTGCTGCGTAATGATCCGTGAATCAAGACTGATAATATCAGCCGATTATTGATATCGCAGTAATTGCTGGACGTAATTATTAGCATAACTAATCGCAGCCTTACAAAAACCTACGCTGAGAATCGCAGCCTCAACGAGACGAGATAAGGATCAGACTTCCCCTGAGACCTTCCAACAACCAACGTCTGACTGTTCAACGGCCTATACTGTTAATTTCCTAACCGTTGGCTCTGAGTAGTTAAGAGGGTCACCCGCCCTTACGTCACTCAGAATTCGCCCCTCAACAAAATTTTCCGATCTACAAAAGAAACTCTCCTAGCTAAACAAACACTTCAGCGTACTCATACTTGGGCCACTAGAATAGACACTCGTTCGTTCCGTGAAGCATTCATTCAGCACCCGTCGTAACTCACACTCACAGTGCTCCAAAATGTTCAGACAGAACGTCCTTAAAACCACAAGGTTGACCAATCAGGTTGTCTCATCGGCTAGAAACTCCATCAACCATTCTATAAGATTCAACTCTGCTGCTGCCATTGAAAGAGCACCTTCCTCCGATACCACATCCAATACTCCATTGAGTTTCACTAATTCCATAACCAAGGTTGCTGACTTGAACAAAAAGATACAGAACATAAGCAAAACCAGCAGTAACAACAAAACGAATGATAATGATCAAAAGAGACGTAACAACAAGAATTCGAGAAATAATAAGAATACTCGAGGATACAATGATGGAACTCAGATAAATCGTTCTTCTCCTTGGTTCAATCAACTGAGTGCATTTCAAGAACAACTTTTACAAGCTGTCGATTTGACTGAATCTTCCAATCAGGTGGTATTCAGTGATTCCATCAAGAAAGCCATGAGTTTATATGATGAGTTGAAACTTACCCCAGATTTCTCACCAACTATGACTGGGTTATTGGTACATGCTCTCCATACTGGGTTAAGATCAAACAGAGCTCAATTGATCAGACTATCCAAGAAACCTGATAATGATTCACGTTCTTTCCATCTCGAAACTCAAGAGTTCATCAAAACTTCTTTAAGAACTATCATCGATGATCTGTTGAACAACAATCTTCTCATCAACATCAATGGTGCTATGCATCTATTGACTTCATTGAAAGAATTAAGATTAGACAGTGAAGCCATTGCTTTATGGAGTACTGCTATCCAAAACCCAAATCTCAAAAATGCATTTTCAAATCAAAAAGTCATTGGTGGATTACTTCCAATGATTTATCAGTCCGGTTCAAATTTTGAAGACATTGAACAATTATACCTTGAATCTGCTCGTTCAGCCTCATTTGTCCATCCATTTTTGCATGCTGGTATCATCAAGACATGTCTTGCAGCTGATCAATATGAAAAGGCATTGAACTATTATGATGACTTGTGTTCGAATGACGTACGCACCGCTTATTCTTCTTTGGTTGATGTTCATTTGGCTTTCATTGGTGAATCCAAAAACATAAATGTCGCAACGAAGTTTTTTGATAAGGTCATATCTGGTGATATTCCATACAAGTTAACTCTACAAGTAAATGTTGTCAAACAATTCTTGGAAAACATTTGGATCGTTGAAAAAGATATCGAAAAAGTCACTCAGGTTTGGACGAAAGCTATGACTTTCTATGGACGTAATATCCATCATGGTATTTCATCGTCATTGAACAACAAATATTTTGAGATTTTTTTCGAACATTATGCCAATGACAAACCATCTGGTTTGATCAAATTGAAAGAAATCATCTCCACCTATAATGATATCAAACCTATTGATGAACCATTCTTCAACATCATCATTGCCAAATGTGTTGTTTGGAAAGATAAAGCCACCATTGATTCATTATATGAAGCCTATGGATTATACAACATCCCAAAATCTCAAGTCTCTCGTCGTATCTACTTGAAATCATTGGGTTCAATCGAAGATGTTCAAAATGATGAGATCTTAAAGAATTGGTTAGATTTGATGGTCCACAATGATGAAGAGGGTTATAAATATATTGCCAATGCTGATTGGGCTGCTTTAAGAGATGCTACTATTGCATCAGCATTTAAAAAATCAGAAAGAGCTGAGATTTATTTTGCCATTGTGAATAAATTCAAAGGCTATTGTCGTGATAGAAATCAGTACAATTTTGTGAATTATGCTGGTGGTATCAAAGAATCATTGTCAGACATGGCCAAGTTTGATGATTCATTCGTTGTCGTTCCGGAATTCAAGAATCTCATATATAACCAATATTAGAGAATGGTCGAATATTCAGGGGAGAGAGAAGAATTGATGAACGAAGTGCAATTTGGAAAGAGGGTAAAATTTAATGCTTTTAATGATTTGATAATTTAATGAGATTCTAGTTGATACACTTTCATGGTTTGCATGTGTCAGTAATATTAATATTGTACATAGAGAAATGATATTTATACTTAAAGTCTAACCAAAGACACTTTCTCTTTGTAGTATTCTTGATTGATTTTGCATAAACAATGTTCGGGATTTCTAGTCTCTTTGAAATTTCCGGTGAAAAGAAAGCAGCTATTCAACAACTTACTTGTACGATCAACAATCTAATTGGCTCATCACATCACTACTCCCCATTACAATACACTCCTGACGCTCAAAGAAATGGGAAACTGTATGAGCTCTACTACTACAGAGAAACCCAAAACTTCAAAAACAACCACTACAAAACGTACAAAACCAAACAATGCCTCCACAAGTACGAAAACATCAACCAATAAGCTGACAAAAGAAAACATCAACCCAGTACAAAAAGTGAAGAAGAAATCAGACGGAAAAGTTCTTGGAACATCATCTTCTGAGAATGAAAAGATAGAAGATCCAAGAGAGGCTGCAAGAAGAGCTGCTGAGAAAAGATATCAGGATCAGATATCAAATCAAGGGAAACTTGGATCGAAATTACAAGAGGAAAGAGCAAAGTCTGCAAGAAATCACTTGAAAGAGGCTTCTGAGAAGAAACTGGAGGAAAAAAACGAAAAGAATCTGGTGTTTGATTGATATAGTGTTCACAAAGGGGATATTGTTTATTCATTTGATACTGTCATCAGAGAATCTACATACAACTACATTCGCGTAGTCAGTAATCTAGCTACAATTCATCATCAAAGAATCATACAATGAACTATCGGACAACTGTAAACTTCCCACCTCTATCATTGCCAGCTTTCTTCAACTCATCAAAAATAATCTTCTTTATCGATTCCACAGCTTCAGTAAGATGAGCATCTTTCTGAGCTTCAATGAATAGATAAAGTTTTGGCTCCTCTCCTTCTTTCGGTTCTTGACCTTCTGGATAAAATCTACCTTTGTAAGTGATGGATGTTGACGTTTCTTCAATGATCTTGGAAAGTGTGGAGTTATTGCTTGCAACCCATCTAACATTCTGAGGTAAGTCGTTGATGTTGATCTTAGCGTTGTACATCCCACTATCTGGTGCTCTACCTTCTTTGGTGTTATAAACAATATCAATGTTAGGCACTATGATATCGTCATTTTCATCCTCATCATCTCTGTCATCAGTATCGTCGTCTTTACCCTTATCTTCTTCGTCATCTTCACCATACTTCTTACGTTCAGTCTTTTCCGCTTCGTCTCTCATCTTATCCAAGTTATCCAAACCTTTACCACCGAATCCAGAACTTATCTTCTTGGTACCAGCCTTTAGCTCTTTCTCAAAGTTCAATGCTAACGCTTTAACATCTTCAGGAACTTGCTCCTCAGGCATACACTTGTAGATGATATAAGCTTGGAGTTCCTCATCTCTGGATAGGAGAGAAACAGCAGTTCCCTTAGCGTTACCCCTAGCTGTTCTTCCTGTTGTGTGGACATATTGGGCAAAACTTCTTGCAGGATTATACAGAATGACCAGATTGACATCTGGAACATCTAGCCCTCTTGACATAACCTCTGTACAGATCAAAATATTTGCACTTTTTCTGAACTTTTGCAAGTTCGCAGTCCTTTCAAGAGCAGGCAAACCTGAATGGATAGCAACAGGCGTATATCCTTTATCGGTTAGTCTTCGATTCATGAAGTTCACTTGTAATTGAGAATCGCAGAAAACAATAGTTTTCTGGTCTGACTGTTTTCCTAATAACTGTAATAAATAGCTGAACTTATCTTCATCTGTATCAAAAACACTTGCTAATTGTTTGATGTTCTCATTCACCACTTGTTTGTTACCAACAGCAATAATGATTGGTTTATTCAAAATCTTGACAGCAAAATTCTGTAATTTCGTTGGGAATGTAGCAGAGAAAAGAACACATTGTTTATCGGGTCTTATTGTTTTCATGATTTGATTTATCTGAGGCTCAAATCCAAGATCAAACAAGCGATCAGCCTCATCCAACGTCACAAAAGTGATCCTATCAGTCTTGAGCAGTTTCCCATTATTCAAAGTTAACAGATCTATGAAACGACCAGGTGTGGCCACGATAATTTCAACACCTCTCTTGATGTCATTGATTTGCTTGTTCAGTTCTGAACCACCAGTACAACAAATTGCTCTGAAATTATGCGACTCCAAAAATACTTTAGACGTCTCGTAAATTTGAATTGCCAACTCTCTTGTAGGTGAGAGAATAATACCGAGTGGACCAGTTTCACCTTGTGCTAGCGGTCTTTGTTGTTTGATATGCTTCAACATCCCTAGTAGATAACACATCGTTTTACCAGAACCAGTTTTACCGATACCAATAACATCATTACCTGACATTATAGCTGGGATGGTTTGAGATTGAATTGGCGTTGGAGCAGAGAACTTCAAGCGATTGGTGATGATATTTAAAGCATCATAATCAAGACCAAAATGATAAAAGTTGAGAACTGGGAGGATCTTTTTGTTACTTATGAAAATGCTGTTCATGACTCTGAAATTTATCACTTCATCAGGATCAATGGATTCCATCTGCACTAGGAAATTCTTTCGAAAGGGCTCTAGATCCTTCTTTTTGAACTTTGGAGCTATCACTTCTTTGTTCTTCTTATTTCTCAATCTTTTCAACAAATTTCTACCTTCATCATCTGATTGATTTTGAAGATCATCATCTCCATCGACATCAAACTCCTCGTCAAGGTTTTCTGTATCCATCGAAGTTACCTCTTGTGGTTGGCCATCCTCTAGATTCGACATAAATGCATCTAGTGGATCAACATCCTCAGTTTCATCAACATCCTCCATATTTGTATCATTTTCTACTTTCTCACTCTCCTCATCATCACCCAATGCTGAAGGTTTGAAGATTTTCCTACTGCTGGCACCCTCTTCAACGTCATCGATGGAAGCAAAAAGGTTGTTCTTCTTGATGACTTTCTTTCCAACACCAAGCTTCAGCGCAGGTTTAGCTACCAGAGGCTTGACTTTCGGTTTTATTTTTGATTTTGGAGTGGCTGAGCCTTTCTGACTAGTCTCGTCCTTCTTTTTGAGCTGCTCAGCTTCCTGCTGTTTCTTTCTCTCCTGTTGCTTCTTCTTCCAGGCTTCTAGCCTCTTGAGCTTCAGTAATTTGGCCTCATCTTCAGGTCTTGTTTCAGATTCTGCTTTCACGTCTATCTGAGGAGTAAGAGTGTTAGTAGTTGCTTCAGCCAACTGCTTCTTCATCTGAGCAGGAATCACAACATGCCTTTCAGGATTAGGATTTGCGCTGGAGGCGTTACGTGCGGTGTCTCTTCTGGAGTAACGTTCCCTGTCCTTCTGCGACTGCCATTGTCTTTCTGAGCGCGCCGAGTGGTCTGTGTAGCTTGGTGAGTCTCCGTACATTTCAGAGGGCCTTCTTCCTTTTGGGAGGGTTTTTTTCTTTGGGCGGTGCTTCTCTAGCTTGTTGTTGATGGGGGTTGATTGTTTCTGTTTTTCAAAAAATTTGAAAGATTCGAGCTTGAACAAACAAATATCAACAGTCTGAAAGCCAGAGAGGAAAGCAAATGGCAGGGGAAACTGAGCCCGTCTCTTCTTCAGCTGAACAGCCTGAGGCTTCCAAATCAGTTAATGATTCCACTTCAAAGGAAGGGTCCATCGAGACCGACCCAAAGCATGAGACTGAAGCTTCCAGCAATGACAGTACAGCATCTAAAGACAGTGGAGCCACCGATAAAGCTTCTATGAAGATAAAGAAAAGGGCTCTGGATGGTGAGCCTGTTAACAAATCGTCCTTCACTTTGAGAAGTGAGAGAACGTCAGCCACCCCACCTCGCGCTCCGGCTTCCAGGTCTGCTGCACCACCATGGGCGAAGAAGGCTAAACCTGCCTGGGCTAGAGAGGAAGATTTCAACAAGGTCATGGCACCTGTTTCCAAACCAGAACCACAACCAACTCCATCATCTGTACCTCGCTCATACACTGGTACTTATGGAAGAGGACCTACACCAACTCGTGATAGTTATGTACCTAGACCTAGTCAGAAGGACGATGCTCAGATTGAAGAAGATATCGCTCTTAAAAAGAGAAATTTAGACCATGTTGTGAGACAGCATTACAATAAAAGAACCTTCGTGTCAAGAAATCAAGCAAGACATCTCTCGCCTATCATCAAACTAAGGAGTTTCAATAATGCCATCAAGTATATGATCATCAACAACGCTGTGAAGCCAGGTGATCGTGTTTTGGATTTAGGTTGTGGTAAAGGTGGTGATATAAATAAGTTTACAATGGCCCGTATATCAGAATACCTGGGTATTGATATTTCAAATGCTTCAATCTCTGAGGCTATCAATCGTTACAAGCACTCAAGAGCTGCTTTTGAAGTTACATTTGTCACTGGTGATTGTTTCGGTAAGCCACTCCCTGAGGTACTACGTGGGTTTCAACATATCAAATTTCCATTCGATGCTGTATCAATGCAGTTCTGTATGCATTATGCTTTTGAGAGTGAAGCGAAAGTTAGGACATTGCTAGAGAACATCACGAGATCTCTCAAGATTGGGGGATTATTCTTTGGGACTATTCCAAGTTCAGATGTCATTAGAGAGAAGATAAAAAGACTCCCACCAGGGACCAAAAGTTTTGGTAATTCAGTTTATAAAGTTACATTTGAGAAACCACCCCCTCCAAGTGGGTATTTCGATTCCACTTATGGTAATCTTTACAATTATTATTTGGAGGATGCTATTGACGATGTCCCAGAATATGTTGTTCCTTTTGAAGCCTTTAGAAGTCTTGCTCAAGAATATGGACTAAAATTATCATACAAGAAAACATTCAATGAAGTGTTTGGTGAAAATATCAGACAGTGGATGCCTAAACTACCTCCTAGAATCCTTGAGTCACTACAAAGATCCGATGGTAATATAGGTATCCAAGGAGATGAGGCAGAAGCTACTGCATTCTATTTGGCATTTGAATTCATCAAGGTGGATTAAAACCAACGTCATATACATGCAATGCTGAAACTTTTTTTGTAACCTAAAGAGCCGTAGTCACCGTCATTGACTGAGAGTTGATCAAAAGAATTGGTGGAAGATCATGAAGCCAGACTTGAAGATTCTCTAGATATTCTTTACAATCTTCCTCACTGCGATGTGTTCCAACGAATGGGGCAGGAAGTGTTGTGAAGATGACTGGAACATCCATAGAGATTGTCTTCATGACGTCATTAAGAATTAAGTGTTGGCCTTTTGCTGGTAAGTCGTTGAAGGAAAGGGTATTGATGTCAATGTAATCCTCATCAGTTTCATTGATTAGTTGTGGTTCAAAATTAGGTGAGACGTCCCAAGTGTCTGATGTTGAAGATCCCATAGTGTTTGTTGGCTTCTTCTTCGAATTTACTGATGATTGGTCGTCTGGCAATAGCATGATAGAGGGTTCATCCCCAGTGGCATCATCAATGACTCTTGATCTTGGAACTTTCTCAGATGAAAAATTCGGTCTTTGATTTTTTTTGGCCTTGTTTAAACTATGACTTCCTTTGTTAATGTTTGGAGAAAATAGAGATTTGGAGTTGTTCACTGCCGATTGTGAAGGGGCTCTGGTCCCTTCTGGTGATCTTCTGATTTGTTCAAAGTTGTGAGTCTGTCTTAGCTCTTCAACGTCAGCCTCGCTGTAAACACTATCAGTATCATCACTTTCGTAGTCGCTCTCAACAGTCTTGTTGATTTCATGTCCAAACAATCTGTTGGTGGTCATACTAACAGCCAGGCCCATTTTTTGTAACTTTGGAAGATCGTATTTTCTGTTAGGTAAGCTATTCAATGCATATGAAGGAGTAACAGTGATTGATGGTATGTTCATGTTTGAGTTTGACACAGTCTCACTTGAGCGAGCATTCTTGATTTCTTGCCACCAGTCTTCGCCTTTCAAGACTGAATTCACTTGTGTTAGGTCCTCACTGGATCCTTTAACAATTGTGTTATACGTTTTGAAATCTCCTAGACAGACAACCAAGATCACTGCTTTTATCCTCAAAACCTCAATAAGAGATTTAACTCTTTGCTTTTCATTGATCATATCATTTCTATCCTCGACAAAAACAACAATCCTCAATCTATGAGTCTTTTTCCAGTTTGGTACTGTTGATAGAATAGCACCAAGCTGTAAAATCAAAGTGTATGTATCAAAATTTGTGGTTAAAGCAGATTTTTCTCCATTCTTATCAAAAACTTCAGCAGACATCTGGATTGGATATAGATCAATGAACTTACGCTCATTATATGGAAGTTTGCGGCCAACGGGTTCTGGAAAATCAAGCTCCTCAAACCCTTTAGCAATGGCAACATTCGTTCTCATCAAGATCAGATCTTCCACAACTGATACCCAATTTTGAATGCTAACTCTTTGTTCGTTCCGGCACTCGTCTGTTGGCAAATTGTTTATATGAACATTGTTGTTTGAGTTCCCTTGAGCGGCATCATTTGCACCTTGAGACTTGTAATACTTATCGATGTCAAAATAACCGAGCACAGTGATGTTAGGTTTCATATTACCCAACCCTGAGCCCGTGATGACGTTTCTTACACCCCATGGTAATGTAGGGCCTAGACCAATCTGAACAAAAGCCTTCACTTTCGAAACGTCACGTAGTTTGAGCCATGCATTCTGTTGTTTTTTGAATTCAGTAAAGTTATTCTGGAAGCTTTCAGTAACAATAACATGACCAATGATGTATAACCCACCCTTTTTCAGATTGTTACAAAATTGAATAAGATTCCATGAACTTCTCGGACTGTCAACTAACAACAAAATCTGAGGTCTCCAGTACTTAACATTATCTTGTCTTAACCTCAAAAGATACTTTCTAACTTGATGGTAAATCAAACTCTGGGAAACATCACCCCATTGCTTTGGCGGACAGACATAATGAATGAAAATGAATAATCCAATCAAAAAGATAAATACCAACGCAGCTGAAATACCATCGACAATGAACATTGCAATCATCGAAGCAATCAATGCACCCAGAGCAGTATACCAATCAAAATATCTGAAGGATGGTCTAAAGTTTGGAGCTGAAGCGATCTTCAAAAGGAAACAAGCTAAATTAGTAACGATAAATGTCATCAAAAATGCCATAGTGATAAATGTTGCAATTTGATTAACATTGGCAAACAAACAAAGTTGGGTCAAAATCCATGTGAGTATGATTGCATTAACAGGATTGTTGCTCTTTTTCTCAACCTTGCTGAATATATCTAATTTAGGGAAGATGGAATCTTTAGCGATGGCCTGTAGAACATTAGCAGCGCCTACTATACCAACAATGACCGAAAACAAAGACGTTGAGAATTCTCCCATGAGCACCAACGCACCAGATAGATTGATTGTTTGAATTATCTGGACATCCTTATGTAAAAGTGTTCTTGGGACAGCAGCACCTAATGATAAAATAACAGCCGAATAGCAGATGAATGTCAGTAACAACCCCCATAATGTACCCTTTGGAATTGACTTTGATGGTCTCCTCAAGTCTCCTGACATAGACGCACCAGCAAATATACCAGCAGTGGCTGGGAAGAAAATACCAAACAGATCATTGAAAGTTTCTTTTGATTTCATAAGTGAGCCAGCTGCACCCTTTGTGAAGTGGGGCATTAGGTTTTCTTTAAGTGTTGTCCACGATAACCCAGT
The DNA here is from genome assembly GCA_003707015.3 of Wickerhamomyces canadensis. Taxonomy (NCBI): domain Eukaryota; kingdom Fungi; phylum Ascomycota; class Saccharomycetes; order Phaffomycetales; family Wickerhamomycetaceae; genus Wickerhamomyces; species Wickerhamomyces canadensis. The sequence continues at coordinate 102,489 of PPMU03000028.1, read as the reverse complement.
ATACAGTAATCCGTACTGATCAACCTCAAATGGTTTGACGAACAATGTTGAGATTGGAACGGATACAGTAGCGACTAATAACAAGATGAATAGCAAGAATCCTGCTTTTGAAACCAATTGAGACCCAACCAATGCCACACAAATACACACTAACAGCAAGATAGTTGAGTACAAGAACTGCCACCAATAACCTTCAGGAAATACTTGAAACATGATACCATTCTCTTTGCCCAAATTTGCTAAAAATGGTTCGATAAACCCAACAACATTCAAACCTGAATTAAGAACCTGTCCAATATAGAAAATCAGCCCAATAGAACCCCCAAATTCCGGACCTAGAGACCTCGAGATCATATAGTATGCACCTCCTCCACGAACAGTTCCATTAGTGGCGATCGCAGAGATTGATAACGTTGTCAATAGATCTATACCATACGACATGAGAAGCAACAAAAATGTACCCAATACACCCATTTGACCAATGATGAAACCAAATCTTAAGAACATAAGAATTGACAAGACATTCAACGCAGTGGGTACAAACACTCCATCAAACGTCCCTAGTTTATTAGCCAACGATGGATCAAGTTCATCATCTTCTTCTGCGAGTTCTTCACTTTCTTGCTTTGTTGAGTTCGGATCGAATCGATTAGGGAGGTCTGGTCTGGCTATGGAGTATCGTCTGAAGTAGCTTGAATTTCGACGTTGTGCATGTATCGGTAACAAAGGTGATGATTCTCTGTGGTTATACGGTACATGGGCGCCAGGTATAGAGTAGAACTGATTTGACATGCTGTCACTCAGTTCAAAGTGATGACAGGCAGTATCCAGAGAAGCAAAATAGACAGGAGTGAGTGATTTTCCAGTGGATGCACTTGAGACACTGAGATTTCCCAATATCAGGTGGAGGTGAAACACAGCACTGACAGTGCTTTATAATAAGAAATGTAGATTAGATGTTCACTGTGCTGCACAATTTTTTTTTTGCCCTCTCTTATCAGCAAGAAAAATAACCGACCGGTACCATTCTGAGACAGATCTGGTAAATCCTCTCCAATCAGCTCAATGGAAGCCCAGACAGCTCACTTTTGACTGTTTCTCTCGCTACATGCTGAATTGTGGGTCTTCTAATTCCAGGGTAAAAAAGTGGGAGAGTAATTTTTGCTTTAGATGTTCCGTGAGCTACCTTCACGCTAGACAGTCTCAGCTTTTGGATCAACTACAGTACGCTAAAGGCCAAGTCGTAAGAGACCTATCAAGGAGACATCTCACACCTTCGGCCTATACAAATCAATAGAAGGATAACATGGCTTGATAAACAGATATATATCTTCAAAAAAACCCAAATGATATGAGGCTTCGATCATTCAGCAAAAAAAAGAAAGATTCAATGAGCAAATCATAAATAGCTACCCAACATACTTTTAGGTTGACAAGTTCTATAACAAGATAAAACTTCAACACTAATGGTTCACATGCAAAACAATTCTCGCTCTAATCATCCATTGACACAAAGTAATCTATTAATTTTGAGGTCCCTAGCTGCCAGAGCATGGGTCACTTGAGCAGTAACATCATCACATCTTGAACTCATCCAAACAGACGACTAGTTACCCTCCTTATTGTTGGACTCGTCAACCGTATAATCGATCTCATCACCCCCCTCGTCCTCCTCCTCTTTTCCTGATGCATCACGTTGTTCATATGGTAAAACCCAACTTTTCCAATTGCTTCTAAGTCTCACCTTCTCGTTCGAAGATTCAAGCAATGGGGTATATGCTAACGCATTTAACAAAACAGTCAAGTCACCACCAGTTAAAGTCTTCAATCTGTTGAATTGAATCAAGGTCTTCAGTGGAACAAACCCTTCAGAGTTCATTTGTTTTCTCAAGTATAAATCTTTCACAAGATTATCAATAGAAAAGTAATAATTTAGTTGATTAACAACCAGTCTCAAAGGGTCTTCAGCATAAGAGTATAACATTGGATTTGGGATAAACGGAAGACCACCTAAACTTGGATCTATTTGTTGTTGATTAAGTACTGGAAATTCATCCTTATTTGGAAATTGAAGTGGACTAGGAGCCAAAGATGGATAATTGTAATTGTTGACATAACCTTGGTTTGGAACAAATGCTGGGTTGTATCCATAGTTAGGGTAGGCCGGGTTAACTGTATAAGGTGAGGCTGGGTATGCTGAAGGACCTGCAAATGAGTTCCTATAGTTGTTATTGTAAGGTTGAGTATAATGACGTGTTTTGGAATTGTATCCTGATTGAAAGGATTGGTTATATGGGTCAGTATTTCTATGTCTATACTTTTTGCCGTTGTTGTTGTTGTTGTTATTATTGTAGTATGACTGTTGTTTGTGATTCCCTTGGTTCAACAAGGCATCTTTTCCGTGAATTTGAGGAGGGGCTGGAGAGCTTTCTTGAGTGCCGGTTTTGTCACTGTTTTCAGTTGTATTTGCAGTATGAGCTCCTTTATTCAAGGAATCCGCTTGACTATCGGAGACTTCAGTAGCAGCAGTTGTAGCGGTGTTAATTAGCTTTGACGGAGGAGAAGTCAATGTTGTACTCTTTGAATTAAACGTGGATGATGAATCAAGCGTCAAGCCACTTAGAGATTCCGTGACATCTTTAGATCTGTTGTTGTTACTAGAACCTCTCCGTTGTTTGTTTTCGGAACCAGTCCCTTGTTGATTTTTCTTTCTCTGGTCTTTCCCATTGCCTTCTGATTTGTTGTTTTGTGGTTTCTTCTTGGCTTGGTTGTTCCCATTGCTATTGTTGTTGCCATTGCCACCAGTTTTTTTCTTGCTATTATTGCCATTGCTCGATGATGAAATAACAATGGTAGCTTCGTATGGAACCCACTTCTCTTTTCCAGTGGATTTCACAGGCTTGTTTTGTAGTGAGGACACCTTGGAGACAGCAGCTGCCGAAGGATCCTTGGTAGATTTCGAAAGAACTGTATCTGCAGCACTTGGCCATTGGTCCTTCGCATTTGAATTTTCGGCAAGGGATTTGGGATGAGTTTTTGAAACAATTTGTGAGGTGTTTGTCGTTGATACTGATGGAGAAGTGATCGTAGTTGAAGTAGCAGAGGCGCTGGCTGAATTTGTAGTTGATTTGGAGCCCCAAGCACTCACCAAAGGAGCTGGCGCTGGCAATAACTTCGAAGAAGTAGCAGAAGCAGCAGAAGATATCGAAGTGGTTGGAACTTTTGAAGCTGAATGACCAGAGGAAGCAGCTGATTTAGCAGCTGATGAAGGAGATGTTGGTTCTGCTGACATTGAGGCTAGTAGGAGAATGCAATTAGATTTTGTTGATGATGTGAATAGATGACTTTTGAACAAATTGTAGCCGGTGTTTGTTTGAGTGTGCGTGTTCGATGGAGACGAGTGTTGCAACGGTTCTTGCTATTCTCTATTACGAATGAGCTTTTGGAGGCGGTTGGTGGCTAAAACAGAGGAGAATGTCGTAATGTGTGCTCTTTGGGTGCTGCCAGCGTAGGGAAATACAGGCAGAGGGCGTGGATGGATGATGTTGATAGTTTGTCCAACTCCAATGGATCAGAAAACGGAAGGCGTCTGGGAAATTTGCCAGCTGTTTGCAGTTGATTTTGTTTTGTTGTTGTGAAAATGATCTCGTTTCTTTCCACTTCAATTTTCTGCTTCTCCAGTCTCCACTGGGCCAGTCCTCCCATAGAAAAAAAGAATGCGGCAGAAACTCATTCATTCCCTTTGTCTCTGGGCTCATTCTGACAGTCGCTGGTCCGGGGGTGGTCGGTGCCCTGTTCTCTGAGTTACGCTGGCACTCCTCCCTTGAGACACTTGCACGGTCCCTCACAACCCTTCTCGCACTGAGCACTGAGCGCAGGCCCAGTCTTTGTGCCAGTTTAACCGCAGAGACTCAAAACGATCACGTGCCAATTATATAAGCAAAGACGTCAAGCCCCTTTCGGAAATTTCCCGCTTGAGGTATTACAAAATGTTTTCTTTCGGTCCTGAACTTCAGGCATACGCGTTAGAGCTTCGCTACAATAAGAGAATTCAACTTGTCCAGTCCAATCCATAATTCCCCTTACGACTTAGCATGTCCCAGAATGAGAACACTTCCAATGTTCCGTGCCTTAGTATACATACCCAAAACTCCAAAGAGCCAATAGCACTGAAGATTATAAAGCCCGTCGGCCTGGATCTCTCAACAGTTTCATCTCATCTCATACACAATTATAACAGTTATTCTCATGCTATCAACCAAGTTAACCCCAACAAATCCAGAGTGTTCAAGTGCACTGATCAGGAAATTCTAGCTATCGCTAAGAAATGTCCCAATTATGTCAAATTATCATTTCAACTCAAAGATCAGTATGGGATACTGTCACACCTGATAGATGATACCTTCATCATAAACTACATATCTTCAATACCGGACCTTGAGAACAACAGGTTCTTCTGCTCTATTCCGTTCAAAGAAACTCTCATATCAACAATGGAACACTCGACATTATCTTTGGCTCCCAAAAACACATTTGAATTATCTATGAAACCACCTATTCAATCATCACCTAAGAAGAGCATAGATGATACAGATGATGGTATAACGGACCCATTTGACTACTTTGTCGAAAAATATTTCAATACATTATACCAGCTTACTACCCCATTGACTTTCTTCACTAAGTCAACTTTTGCAAGACTCAGGACTCTGTGCGGAAATATGGCACCTCCAGTGGAGTATGAATCTATCCTAAGGCAATTTCTCATAAGTTTCGACCAGTTTGACTCAAGACATTTGATCTCCAATAATGGTATACTGAACTCTGATACTCTTTTTGAAGTGGAAGGTCCTTTCAGAAACGATTTTATTTCCAAGTCACTGAATCTTGTCGACTTTGATGTTCATTCGGTCGATTATTCTGACACAAATAAATCACTTATCAACATCTTGAACAATTTCAAGGTAAGAGAGATTCAACTTCAGATTATCATTTTGCTCGAGCTTATACATACTTCAAATAGAGACGATATGGTAAATGATAAAGAATCGAAAAAGAAGAAGAAGTCAATGACCAAGAGAAGACTGATTGGTAAAAGAAAATTGACTCCTGTAATCAATGGGGGTGCAGTGGTGTCTACAGAAGCAGAAAGGACACAATCATCCGCACTAAACTATAATGAGCTCCTCGAATCATATATGGATAAACTATGTATCTGGGAAATGTTGAATGTCATGGGAACTTCAAAAAGTGATCATAGTTCTGCAAAGTTTGTGTCATGCGTTATCATTCCATTTTTTGAGAAGAAATGTCCAAACTCTGTCAAAAGTATCATCAAAAAAGTTAAAGGTCCGTCATTTAAGGCTAAAACCTCTACCTCATCCTCTAAATCTAAGACCGAAAAGAAAACTGTCGGCCTGAAGAGAAGTTCATCAGTTTCAGAACTCAAGCAAGAGGTTAAGAGACCATCACTTTCAAGATCAGCATCTATACTTGAAGGTATTGATGAGCTTAAATCTCAGAAGAGTTCTACCGATTTACAGTCTTTAAAACGCACATCTTCATTTAACGTCTCAAACTTGAGCAAGAGACAGATAGATATCTCTAAGCCAGCATCACAAGACCCTAAACCGGCAAAAAAGACAAACTCAACCATCTTCAACAGAGTTGGGAAGAAGATCCTCACAACATCCACAAAACTACAGACTGATATCGTCGTTTCTCAAGTTGAAGAGACACCAGTGAAGAAACAGAAAATTATCGACGTCATGGAAACTCCAGAAGACTCACAATCTACTTTTAACATGAGATCTCAGAGACTATTGGAGATACAAAGCTCAGTCAGAAGTGGGACGAGTCATGTTGCTTCATCGTCTCCTGTTGGTGTCATGAGTACACCAGCTGGGGCATTACAGAGTCCTCTTGCGATTAGATCAACCGCCAAAAAGCCTGGTGAGCCATTCGAGTTCAAGAGTCCAGAGGATCTACATCTTAGAGGAAGCCCAGTGGATAAAGTTAGGCGGAAGCTTTTTGCTCCGAAATAAAATTATATCTAGAAGGTTTAATGAACGTTACGAAATTGAAGAAAATCTCGACTATAGTCGTACAGTATTGACTCATGTATAAACTTCATTCACCTTTTTTGATTTGACCTACTCGGACAAATCTCCAAAAAATATAGCATCAATCAATTTCTTTGCATCTTTTTGTTTCAAGATCTCATCACCTATAACGTCCCCAACTTTCTTCTTTAGTTTTATTTGTTCAACTTCACTAATTTCAACATCCATCTCATCATCCTCACTTTTATCAGTATCATCGATCAGCACTTTCAAAGTTTTGATAATGGTATCAATCAATATCGTCTTATCTTCATCTTTCAAAGATCCTTGCAGAACGGTAATTGACCAATTTGATAAATTTCCTAGAATGGTGATCCTTATCACCTCTTCACCTAAATTTCTCAATCCTATAATAGCACCATACAAAGTGCCCACAGGTTTGTTTGAATCCAAAAACGCCTTCAGCAAAGTTCTTGTAATTCTTGGTCTCAAACTAGTATATCTCTTTCCATAGTTCTTACAGACATGTTCCAACAGACTTGAAGCGAAATCCCTGACAGCAAAATGTTCATCATCATTACCTATTTTCTTTGCAAGTAGTAATGTCAAAATGCATGGCATCAGAGCATGGATGTATGGGTCTAAAAAAATATTGTCATTTGATAACAACGAGTATATCACCTCTAGCATGGTGGATAAGAAAGCAATGTTGTTTAAATTATGTGTTATTTGTTCGGAAATGAACTGGATGAAATATGGGACCAGTTGATGAAGACCTGGATCAGAACGTAATGAAGTCAACGCTGCTTGTTTTAAGTGAAGTGTCTCCTCATCTTCATCTTGTTTCACCAAAGCCTGAATGACTTTGTTGAAGTATAGTTGGAGTTCTTTAGATAGCACATGTTTGACCAAAGGTTTAATTTCAGCATCTTTACTGATTCCAATGGTACCCGTACCTGTTGTTCTTGTGCTGTTTTGTGATGCATTTGGATTAGCAAGGGAATCACCATTCAGGACATTTGTAATTGCACCTCTCTGTGCAGGTAACAATGATCTGATTTCAGACTCCAGTGGATTTTGAGGTATAGCAGGCTGGATCCCTTCAATTGCAAGCCAATGTGCAGTGAAAGTTGTAGATCTTGGAACCTTAGGTAATGGCTGATTGATCAATTTTTCAAAATCGATTTCCTCATCATCAATATAGTACAATGTTTGTCCATTACTCACCAAAGCTTCTTTGAAAGTCAATGGTCTCGAAACATCGTAACCGTACAATGGCTCAACATTCAAGACTCTCAAGGCTTTTTCAACGTCACCAGTCGACAGTGTTCGACGTTTAGAATGTCTCATGAATTTAACCGCCTGTTCTAAGATCTCATGGATTCTATATTCAACATCCATGGCCAAATTTCTTGATGTTTCCTCATTCAAATCGCTCAATCCTATGGAGTCGGCAGCATCCTTCACCGTGTCTATTGGGGACCACAGCGTGTGTGATAGGGGAGTTTTACTCTGATGGGACATGGTTCCTGTGCTATGATTTTCAGTAGTTATACCGTCTTCTTCTACATGGTTTGTTTATTGACGTTTTTCTGAAACGCCCGAAAAACATATAATCCCTCGGTAGGGTTACCTGTGCCTTTTTAGTATAGCGATGCACTCAACTCACTACAACTAAGAGTCTTGCATTGTTCTGTCATTATTGAAATATTAACTAGGCTGTACAATCACGCCATCAAAAAAATAGAATAACCCATTAACGTGCCCTGCTTAAACTTGCAGTGTTCAGATGAACATTGATATCTAATCTATCAGCCTTCTCTTCGATATCCTTGATTCTATAATTCTGTCTATCAATCTCTTCACCTTGAGTCATTGCCAGTTTCTTCAGTCTTCCACTGATCTTGGCAATTTCATCAAGATTCTCGCCTAGTTCCTTCTCCATTTCATCATCTTCGCTATCTTCTTCAAATTGATACTTCTTTGCTTGTTCTTTGATTCTCTCATGTCTGTACTTTGCGGTAATACTTTCACCCATTCCTTCAGCTTCATTCAGACTTGATTTCATTCTGTTTGTGGAGTTTGAAAGTTCTCTTCTTTGACGTTCTTGTTCGATCTTGGATTGAATTCTTTCACTCTTGATCTTTGCCTCCTGTTCTTTCAATCTTCTAGATTTTGTAAAAGGATTAGCAACACTTGGCTTTAAAATATTTCTGTTATAGTGATGTAATTGGGCAACTTTTTCTCTTGCGATTCGATCCTGAGTTTCGGCAAGACTGAGGTTTCTCTCGACGTTATATAACATTTCGCTTTGAGCACCAAGCATCCCAGCAGTATTTTGACCAGACTCTTCAGCTTCTCTAGCCATTCTAAGAGTGTTCCTAGTTGAGGCAACAGACTCCTGTTTGGTAAAGCGGATCTGATTCTTGATTTGTTCGACTTCTTCATCTTCTTGACGTTGTGCAATTTCTGCCTCTGTTAGCTCTGGTTCTTGTTGTTCTTCTTCAAGATATGGCTGATATCCATAATCATCCTCTCTCACCACATCGGCATTCAAGTCGTCAAAGTCAAAATTCTGGGACTGCACTTGTGTGTGATAAGTTGGTGGTGGGTTTATTGATTCTTCATCGTTCGGAACAGAATTCAAATCTTCTTCAACAGCGACCTGGTTAGCATATTGATGGTTGTTATAGCCTTGGGCTGATTGTTTAGCATAAGGATTTGCTGATGATGACCCGTATTGTTGTGGAGCATATCCGTTCCCATTTCTTGGATGATGAGATTGTTGACTTTGATGATGTTGCTGTTGTGGTCTACCATACCCTTGATCCAGTGAATTTGAAAGATGCTGTTGGTCTTGCTGATAACTGCTCTTACTGCTGTATGAATTTCCACCATCAACATTGCCATATGGATTATTAGAATGTTGATGGGAGGTTGATGATAATGAACCGTATGGATTTGAAGAAGATCCACCACTGTATGGATTTGACGTGGTTGCAGAGGTAGTGGTAATGCCCGCATATGGGTTTTGAGAATTTGTAGAACTTAGACTTTCATATGGGTTTGAACGCTCGTCCAAGGGATTTGCATTCAAATCCTCAATATCGTTATTGTTGTTCTCATGATTTCTGTTATTTGCAACGTATATCTTTTCACCTTTATTATTCTCAGCGTATTCCTCATACCCCTTTGGAGCATACACTTTCTTCTCAGTTCTGTCGTTAGCATATTGGGCATAAGCACCAAACACACTCGGTTTCTTGTTTTTCGTTTTGGTTGGGATCCCTCTATCATTCATCCTCTCTCTAATGTTGGACTCGACCTCCTCTTGGGTTGGGGCCTTTGTTTTGAAGAATTTCTTGATCCCCATTTTGTACTTTTTTTTTCAGTATATCACTTTATCTCTCTGATTTGCACTAAACGAGGTGTCGTACAGCCCAGGTTGATGCTCACTGCCTTCAGTGTGTGTGCTTTTTATGGTAGATGCTGCCAGGCGAAGTTATGAATTCTGTGAGATTAATTTCCTACAAAATTCGCGGATCGGCGCGATTAATATCCAGTGCACTGCACATCGCCTCATAACCATCACCAGCTTCTCAATTCCAGTGCCGTTCCTACAAGGAGTACAGTTTATTCGAAATGCAAGCTCACTACTGACTTGTCCCTAATTGTCCACTGAGTTCACCAGTTTAGCCATGTATTTCTATGTTCTGCTAGTATTTTCATCAGTTCAAAAGTGATTTTATTGAAGTGATACTCCCATCTTTCTTCATCGATAACAAAGCATGAGCTGAAAAGGCTTCAGCCTCTTCATGATGAAGATTATTATCACTTAGAGACCCAATCTCTCGGATGATATCCAGCTTTGACGTTATCTGAGGCTCAATCAATGTCTTGCTTATACCGACGCTGCTCGTTGAAGATGGAATGCTTGGGCTTGTTTCAAGCGGATCAGAAAATGATCTTAACTTTGGCCTCGAATTTGAGGTTGTGAGTAAAGCTGGCTGTTTTGGAAACTGGAAATCAGGTTTCAGTGTTACTGTTTGATAGTTATTGTCATTGATTGGGGATTTTATTGTGCCAAGAGCATTGGTTGTTGTAATGGTGCTTGAAGAATAAGAGGTTGGGTTTGAACTCGATGTCGCCCTGACTTGGTATAATTCAGGTGTGATTATTGGAGATGGTAGCGATTGAAATTTTGATAAATCTATGGAATCATGTCTCTTTCGTTCAGATGATGTGCCATTGATTATACTCCCGTTGCTTGTTTTGGATGCTCTTCTTTTATCTGCTGTTGCGGAGGTAGATGACCTTGCAGTGGTTGGGGTCTTGGTATTATTGAAATCATCAAACAGTTTGTTAAAATCAAACTCATTATCAACATTTCTATAAAGGTCGGTATCAATATCAAACTTTGCAAACCCCAAAAGACTTTGATCATTCCCATTCCCATCATTATTGTTGTCCTGGTCAGCCTCATCATTTGAAACATCCCACTCCTGAGGATTTGCAACCTTAAGTGCGTCATGTTGGATGTTTATAACATCATGCAAATACTTGATATAATCAACCGTCGCTTGCAATATTGTCAATTTGTACATTCCTTCACCATTGTTATTTGAAGCTGTCAGATTGTTTCTACAAGCTGGAACCAAATACTTGAGAGCTTCGAATTCCCTATTCATTCTTATTCTCCTTTTCTTTTCGATTATTGAATGGGCAGTTTTATGTTCTCTTCTTCTTTTATCAATTTCTGATTGTGATATCAATGAAGAGGAGGATCTTCTTCTTCTCTTCTTTATTGCGGTCCCATTACTATCATTTGATGGGTTCATAGATGGAGATGCTGATTGGTCTGATATCGCCTCATTAGATTCAACATTTTGCATCTGTATGATTGTTGGTTTGAGATCAGGAGGATATGGGATCAAAGGGGACATGATAGATAGATCGTTGAGGCGAGATGTTGCCAGAATGTATCTTATTTTGGATTTCTATTGTGTGGTCCACTCTATCCACAGGTCATAAAGAAGGCAGTAATGGAGTATAGAATCGGAAATGAACTGGGATTGTTCTGTCTGATAAATAGACTCAGAGCATTTTGTTGGAAACTGTAGGTATATATGACACTTTGAAGCACATTGTGTCGAAATCTACCCTGGCAAGCGTGTGCCTGCTCAAAATCGACCTCTATGGAGCTTTAGTATGGGGTGGTCGCTTGCACGTGGGTACACGTGTAGGGAGAATGAAAACCAAGATAAAAAAAAGTCTTGTGAGTGAAGCTGGGCTTTGAGCACGCGACCACTGTGTAACAGACAGCAGGAGGCTGAAGGTCTACTGAGTAGTGAGTACTGGGCTACTGGGCTACTGGCTGAAGACTGGGGACGCTTCGGAAGCTGAGATTGCTGGTTGCTCTCGCTTTTTTTAGATATGTCCTGTTGGTGATTGATAGTTGTCATGACACCGAACCGTCATGGAAGAATGGTATCACAGGTCAAGGTGCTCCCTGCTCCACAAAACAACGTGAATTACACTTCTGGGTCGGGATTCATTTATCTCGTTTCAGATGATGGGAGAAGATTAAGAAGTAAGAACGTGGTTAGTGTGGATTGATAGGACACATGAGTGCCCATGTGTGAGAAAAATAATTAGGCTGTAGACAAAAAGTTAGATAGTGCACACTCCAAGGTGAAACTGTTGATACAGTGGCATATTGTGCCAGTACTTTCGAAAGGAAACGGTCTGGTCACGCTCGTGTTCTAGCTGTTGTCTTTGCTGGTGCCCTTTGAAGATCGGTGATGAGCTGTCAAGGACTTCTGAGGGAAAGTCCGACACTAACTTGTCAGCTGTCAAGTGTGGACGCCAGGCAGCAATATTACCTTGTCTAGTCGCTCTCTCCCACTGTAAATCTGGTGAATGTCTTGCAACCTGGCTCCTTCTCACTAGGCAGTAGGCACTGGAACTCACAAATAAAATTCTCTCTACTATCCAGGAAGCTCTTATTTCTATGCCCTACATGAGCTCCAGCCAACAAGTTAGCTAACACATATTGGTTCAAGGTCCATGTTTCATAGTTCATAAATTTAAGACGGCTTCTCACTCCAGTCGTAGCTGCCACTATGACTCTCTCTCTCTATTTGAGTTGTTGATGCTTGAGTAAACAAGCAAAGAAGCAGTGGTTTCGGCAAACAATGGCTATTTGCGGTATGACTCAAAACCGAGTATCGCCTCACCTGTCAAAAAGCCACCCACAAGTGAGAGAAAAAGTTTTCTATGATTCATACCTTTATTACACAGAAAACCCCTATGATTCTAGACTCTAATGGTATAAAATGTTTCCCATTCCCTTTCTTCATCCATGTCCAGTCATATAGTGCATCACCCAGAGGGCTTCAACAACATGATTAAAGGATTACAAAGAGATCATCACACACTACTGGATCTGCTCCTATCACACTTGCAACTCATCCATTCAAATACAATCAACCTGTTTGATTCCTTTATTGAAATATTCACAGCTGACAGAAACCCACTATTGCTGGAATGTATTTTCATAAAGGATAAACTCTCCTCAATCAACGTGATCGAAAAATACCTGACTGCCTATCATACTGATGACTCTTCTGTGCTGATACCCAAGGATGTGGAATTACAGATGATTCCTATTCTGAAGTTGAGTTGCAAGGTACTGTACAAAATTCAAATAGATTATTCCAAAAGATGTGAATACGGATTGCTTGACAACACCACATCATCACATAATTTGATAACCTCCACAAACCATCAAGACTTGGAGATCATCCTGATAAATTTTCAAAATTTGATAATGAACTACAATCACCTATTAACCAACTCTAAATTCAAGACAAGTTTCAAATCAAGTCCCATCTATAACTCCACAACAGATGTCATGATAGTAGGTTATGACAATTATGACGAGGAGTACGAAACCCTCATCAATGAATTATATGACTTCAAACAAATCTTGAACGACTGGATTGAAATCATTAGAAAGACATCTCCCTCATTCGTTGAGTTTGTTGATAGTTTCAAGCATGGTGATGTGTTCAATATGGAGTCTTTTGATGAGTACTCCCTCAAGAGAAAAAATCAGTTGAATGTGAATAATCGCACAGTCTTTGGCGTGCTCTGAAAGCCCTATATAGGAAACCTAAAATAGACATAATATTTTTCACATTTTCTGTATACCCCCATCATCTAAAAAAAAAATGCGTCATAAAAAAGCTTTACGTCCTCATTTATATGAAAAAAGATCAGTATCATGTCACTACCTGCCGTCAATAGATCAGACCCAGTAATTCCCAGATTACAAACATTAACCACCAAAATCTACAAACCATGCTTTGATTCCCTCATCCCATCCTTATCCAGCATCGTTAAGTCATTGCACGAAAACGCTCAACTTCATTCATCAAGCGATTTGGTCAAAGATGACCTTGCATGGGTTCAAGAATCGTTATCCAAAGACTCTTCACAGTTGATGAAGATTCACCAACATGTCAAATTCTTGAATGCTGAAGAAACCATCACTACAAGATTGGAAATCATCAAGGTCTTCAGTGAATTGATGGATTTTCTCAATGTGATAGTAATGGATGACTTGATTGCTAAATTGAAGGGGTTGGCGTCCACTATATCTAGTAATGAAGAAGATTGCCTAAAGGTTGGACAAAATGGGCTAGGTGCGATTGTTTCTGAGTTGTTAAGAGCTCAGGAATCACTCAATTTTGCTGTTGGGCCATTGAAATCACTGTTTGATGGACATGATGTTGTTGATGGATTGACGCTAAAAGAGTTTAATAACATTGAGACTGCGGTTGATGATAGAATTGATGATTTCGAGAAGAGCCTGAAAGACTTGGAATCGCTTTGTAATGTCTAGTAAATACGGAAGTTGGCTGACATTCACATAATTGTAGTTGATAGCTATTATTAGACGTACCTCGGCCGAACTATTCCTCAAGAATCTCTGTCGAAGTTGAAAAAACTCTCAAAATTTGCCTAGTCTAGATTGGAAGCGTATATTTCTGGTCTAATTCCATCTATTGCTGACTTTGTTTAGTAATTGGACTTGAGAAAATCCGATAATCATCAAAGTCGATTACACTTTGAATATTTTAAAAGGTTTCCAGACATGCTCGTTAATCGGCGTATTATATCTTCGATATTCATTATACATGTATTATTTTCCATGTAATTCTGCAGAATAATCGTCGAAATGATTATATAATTATATTGATCAGTTACTGAAGAGTGGATTCTTGCAAGGTTTAGTACAGTTTCATAAGCCAGAGACACTTATATATCCACAGTTTTAAATACTATATTGACCAACCAATACTCGCTTATCAAATCATCCGGACACCAATGAAGCTTCAATTACATTTCCTATTTGGGCGAAAATGTAAACATCGAGGAAATTCCAACACAAAAAAGAAAGAAGGCCAAAAAGGGACGAAATTTCTTTCTTTTAAGCATCATAAGATTGGCTTTTTTTGTGCTCACACCCTTACTATAGACCATAAACCACGCTTCGTCACTTTATCGGTGCATCCATCTTTGTCCACTCACCCTCAAATCAGATCAAATCGAGTGCATTCTGTTTGTGTCTTCTGCTAAGTGTGTCACTTTCCTTCGCTTGATTCATTTTGCTTCATCTCCATTCCATTCCTACCCAATAAGAATCTTTCTACGGGCTGGTCCTGAGCTGAAGTTTCAAGTGCTATTGCTCCTACTCATAAAACCATAAAGGCTGGTCCCTTCTCTATTGCCAAATCACTCCATATCAAATACAAAAATCTATATTATGTCTGGTTTATTCGAGTCTCCTCACAATTCAACCAACCTGAATCGTACCACTTTACGTTATGAGGGTGCTTCCCCAGGTAAAAGCTATAAAGGTCACGGCTCTACTTTGTCTTTGACCTCTCCCACGAAGTTGAACGTTGTTCATTCAGACTGGGATAAGAATACAAGCAAGAGAGGGTTGAGAAAAACTCTATCCTTCACATCTTCAAATTTCCCAACTACAGATCGTTACATTCCTTCAAGAACAACTTCGAATGGAAAAGTTTCAAACGAAGAATCTATTCCTCCACCAAATGCATCCCCTTCAGAACATATCAAAGCTCAGTCTCAAGCCATCTACAAACAATCAGTTGCTAATGCTTGTGGGATTGAAGTGGGTCAAAGAATTTTACAATATCAACCACTGCCACCACAGAGTAAGTCACTAGTTCAAATGAATCAAAGGTCAAACTTCAAATACAAGAAAACCACCATTGAACCCATAAGATCAAGAAAAATATCCTCAAATCCAGAAAGAGTTTTAGATGCCCCAGGTTTTATTGATGATTTTTATCTGAATCTATTGAGTTGGTCAAATGATAATTATCTTGCTATAGCATTGGAAAATAGTTGCTACATATGGAATGCATCAAGTGGGTCAGTGTCATTATTGGCTGAATGTGATTTCAATGTTTCATCTGTTAGATGGTCTGAGGATGCTTCATATCTATCGATTGGGAAAGACGATGGTTCAATTGAGATTTGGGACATTGAAACTAACTCAAAATTAAGAACAATGAAAACTAAGTCAGGTATTAGAATTGGATCTCAATGTTGGTCAAATCATCTAGTCACTGCCGGTTCCAAGAGCGGTGAAGTGTTCATCAATGATGTTCGTATCAAAAATCATATCACATCAACTTTAAACAACCATGTTGGGGAAATCTGTGGGTTGGAATATAGAGCAGATGGATCACAATTTGCTACCGGTTCAAATGATAATACAGTTTGTATTTGGGATAGTAGGAGTTCCATTCCTCAATTCACCAAGACTACTCATACAGCAGCTGTTAAAGCTCTTGCTTGGAATCCAGAAATCAATTCATTATTGGCAACTGGTGGTGGTTCAAGCGATAAAAACATTCATTTCTGGAACACAACAACTGGTGCAAGAGTTAATAGCATCGATAATGGTTCACAAATTTCCTCCTTACATTGGGGTGCATCTGATTCATTTGGAAGTGAGATTGTTGCAACTGGTGGGTATCCAAACAACAGTATCAGTGTCTATTCATATGAGCATAGAATTAAAGTTGCAGAAATCGAGAATGCACATGATTCAAGAATAATATCAGCTCAGATTTCTCCAGATGGTTCAACTTTAGCAACAGTTGGTGGTGATGAGAACTTGAAATTCTACAAGATTTTCAATCAAAGCAAGAAGAAAGCACAATCAAGTAGTATAGCCAATGGAAAGAACATGTCAAAGATCATGACTATAAGATGAACCCAATCATAAATAATCAATGGTTAATACTTCACCCAATTAATAGTGTTTTTCCAGTGCACACAAAATACCAATTGCATCAAACTATAGATATCCAAAATTAGAATCCTTCAAACGAGATTCTTCTGTTTAGAGAATAATGATCACAAGAACTCCTCCACATGTCGCTCACACAGTAGTCTGTAGCAGAATAGCGGTGAAGTGAGGTATTCATGTTTGGAAGGCCGGGCGACTTGATTATTCATCGGAAAACAAAACAAACATTACCAATCGATTTGCGGTGGCTCTTAAAATCGTTATTTGATTCGATTTGGGGGTTATAGAAAACCCATAAGGCTCCAATATTCAAGATATAGGCATAGAAGGGTCAAAAGCAATGAGTGAATCTAGGGTCTCCAGAACTTCAAATCCTGAAAAATTGGCAATGGTTATAACAAAAGCATTTGACCCAGTTCCAGTAGAGAAATATCTGTTTGAAGGTGATACTTTTGAAAAGAGATATGACTTCAAGGTCCAAAGGATGAAAACATTCATCAATGCAAATGCTGAGATCCTAGAGATTGATGATCATAAGGCAATTGCAATTTTTTTACAACCAAACATTGAACTAGAACCTCTTTTAAATGTCTCTTCTAGAATCAAGACTTTTAAAGAGAGTTTCAAAAATCTTTATGAGAAGTATCCAGATGTACATAATCCACCAGGGAGGGATGTTTGGACATTGGCTTATTTAGCTAAAGACCCTACATATGCCCATGAGAAAGGATTGATTTCATCACTTTTGAAACCAATGTTTCAAAGAATCAAAGATCAAGGTTCAGTGTTGGAGTTAGAGGCAATTACGCCAAATGCTAGAGATATTTATATTCATTATGGGTTCAAACAGATAGGTGAGGATGTTGTATTGGGTGCCGGCGAAGTCAACTCTCAAGGAGAGCCTGATGTTCATGGGGAAGGTGTTAGAGCTTACTGGATGGTGTATAACCTGTAGTGTAATATGTATAGTGAAAGGTGTATGTAGAAAATCACTAACAGCAACAGTAGCAGAAAACAACAACAAGCAGACTCTTTATCTTAAACCAGATCAATGAACTCATCAATCAAACATTTAAAAAAGAGTTTGCGTCAGGAGCCTAGCAGTGCAATGGCAACGACACTATGTGGTAAAAGAACCAATGAGCAAGCCCATTGAAAAAGTTCACACCACCGTAATCCAAAAATAAGGGTAACAATATAAAAGTTCTCAATGAGAACATTCCAGTTGTTACACTGAAAAGAACAGATACTACACTTGATCTAAGCCAAAAGGCAAAGAGATTTAAAGAATCTAAAAAAGAAAATGGGATTTTTTACAAAATCCAAAAAGCGGATCTGGCCTATTTATATGATTTTTTTGTATGTGCGAAAAGTTTTTTCTGCTGGTGGTGACTTGTAGCTAAAAGAGGAAATAAGTGCGGAAATAGAAGACGGGTAACCATTCACCTGATAGGGCAACCAGCTTTTATGGATAAATTGCTAAAGACGGAAGAGTGCTGTAGGAGGCAATTCATGTGATTTGTTTGTCGTGTCTTTGGTTTACTGTTAACGTACTGCCAGCTATCTGTTACAAGAGAAACACAATAAACAGCTGCTAGCCAAACCATTTCTATAGAGTCATAGCTGATTTCAGATTACATAATCAATATTTACGTTCGTTGTTGGAAGCTACCGAAATTCAACAAGAAATCACAAAGAAACCAAAGCATTTCCCAGCTCGACTCTGGTCATACAACTCATCATCACCTGTAACTGCCCCATAGTTTTGGCTATTGAAGACAAACCTTTTATCCTGCCAGTTCATCCCACTTTTGTCTCTATTCTTCCTCCACTTGTTGCATCTCACATCAAAGTTTCATATCCACATCACTCAGAGCTCTCTGCCAATCTTCGAAAGAGTTCCTGCATTCTATCTGATTCTTTGTATAAATCTGTGACACCACTTTCTCCAATATCCGACATCGAACAGAATTATATCACAAATCATGTCAGCTGTGCCTTCAATAGAGGAAAGATTAGAATCAACCCATATTCACGATAGGGATATTGAACAAATAAAAAAAACTCAAAAGGCTGCTGTTCAAGCAATCAGACTGTTTTTGAAATCTAAAACCTCTTACGATGTTTTACCTGTCTCATATAGATTAATTGTTCTTGATACATCGTTATTAGTCAAAAAATCCTTGAATATCCTACTACAAAACAACATTGTTTCTGCTCCACTTTGGGATCCAAAAACATCAAGATTTGCAGGCTTATTGAATTCTTCAGATTTCATCAATGTGATACAGTATTATTTCCAAAACCCTGATAAGTTTGAGTTTGTTGACAGATTGACTTTAAATGGCTTGAAAGACGTTGAGAAGGCAATTGGGGTTGAGCCTATTGATACTGGATCTATTCATCCTTTCAAACCATTATATGATGCATGTGTTAAAATGATTGAATCAAGATCAAGAAGAATCCCATTGATTGATGAAGATGAAGACACCCATAGAGAAATTGTGGTCAGTGTGTTGACACAATATCGTATCTTGAAGTTTGTCTCACTGAATTGTAAAGAAATTTCAGATTTATTGGTACCATTGAAAGACCTAGGAATTGGTGTTTTCAAAGAGAACAAAACGATTTCAACTGCTACCATGACAACTCCAGTTATTGATGTGATTCAACTGTTAAGTCATGGATCTGTTAGTTCTATTCCGATTGTTGATGAATCTAATAAGTTGATCAATGTTTATGAAGCTGTTGATGTATTGGGATTGATTAAAGGAGGTATTTATAATGATTTATCACTAAGTGTTGGCGAGGCCCTTATGAGAAGATCGGATGATTTTGAAGGGGTTTATACCTGTACTGTCAATGATAGACTATCGACAATATTGGACAATATTAGAAAATCAAGACTACATAGATTGTTTGTTGTTGATGATGATGGAAAATTAATAGGTGTGGTGACACTAAGTGATATTTTGGATTATATATTGTTTGGTGAAAGTGATTAAATGATGTATCTATGTGTTGCTAGTAATGAGTCGCTTTATGCATGATTGATGAATCTATGTAATTGAAATATTATATTCGCTTCTACATAGTTTGTTTTGGTTGAGTAGAGGTAAATTTTATAGAACAAAAGATCACGTTATCACCCATAGGAACCCCATCAGAGACGGTATACTTCTATGAGGTGTATTCACATTCTCTTGAGCAAGTGTGGAAAACTGAATTAGTTGATCATATAGTCTCAAGTATCAATTGAGAGATGTATGAGATATCAGCTCAGGAAAAAAAATACAATAGTTCTCTGCCCTATGAAGTCTTAAGATGAAACCACTCCAGAAAGGAAACTGGAGTGTGAATTGTGAAGGTGGTGAAATCAGAGCGCCGACGAAGCTTTTTCACGATGGCCCAGGGGAACCAGCAGTCAGCGTTTTCGGAGCGGGCGGCCGGGTAGTGTTTGGTGGAGCTCACTAGCTTCTGGGCATTACAGTGGGAGTTGCCATCAAGCGCTATTGCTACATCAGACTCTCGGCTACAACTTTTGAATGTCCCTTGTAAACTGTACTAGTGCAAAATGAACTAGAAGCACAGCTATTGGAGTGTTCATCCGGCAATTACATAATCCTTCAGTGACATGACCCAACTGTTGTTTACTTTTTGTGTCTTTTGATATTCTAGATAAAGCTCATAGTGAGTCAAACTCACGTGACATTGGGCTCATAATTCATGTGTAGAGTCATCCAGATTCCTCATCCTTCAGGCTTTTTCGTAGTGGCACAGTCTCTGTTGAAAGGAACGCCACCAGTATCGAAGCTATCATTCTATCCACTGGATAGACTATGGAGTAACATATATAAAGAGTCTCTTGTGTCCACTTTTAGCTGTATCGTGTGCCTTGACGTCTATACTATGAGAGTGGTAAGCGCACGCTTCTTTCCTTCTTATCGTGTTTTTAGCAAAAAATTGTAAAGGGAAATATAAAAAAAGAGGTTTTGCAAGCAGAGTTTAGCAGATAAACCGTGTTTTACAACTTAATCAGCTTAGAAAGAGCTATTATCAACCGTTTGAAACTCTGAAACAGCAGCTTCATCATTTCTGAGCATCACACAGCACTTCACACAATTCAAAGCGTCCTTCACAAGAAGGTCTACTACTATTTTTACGTCATTTTTGAGAGGGTAGTGGTCATTGTGCTTTCTGATAAAGTGTGACACATTCCCGTGAAGTGAGAAATTCGCCTTCCTTCAACTTCAACACTAAATATTGTTATTACATAGCAACGAGCTATAGTTTGCACCGCATCCTCATCTAATCCTACATTCACCATCCTCTGACTTTACCCTCCATCAAAAGTTCTCCACTTAATTCACACGGTTTATCCATCATCAGTTTCGGATAGAGGGCGCATCATCACCAACTTCCTTAAAACAGCATCACCTTCAGAATAACAACAGCACAACTTCTTGCGAAATAGCCCACGAGATGCCGCCTTCTCAGGATCCTGTCTCGTCTTCCACGGATGGGCGCGGCTCAACTATCAACATAATAGGCTCCTACAAGATTGGTGCTGAGATAGGGAGAGGAAGTTTCGCCAACGTCTACAAAGGTGTTGATTTGAAAACCCATCAGCCTATTGCTGTTAAGGCCGTTAGCAGAAGCTTACTGAATAACAAGAAGTTATTGGAAAACTTGGAAATTGAAATCAAGATTCTGAAAGACTTGAAACATCCTCATATTGTGGAATTATTAGACTCTCAACAAACAGATTCTCATTTCTATCTAATAATGGAATACTGTTCTCTTGGTGATTTGTCTTATTTCATAAGAAAGAAGGATGAGTTGGTTCAGAAACATCCACTGGTCAAGACCCTATTCAACAAGTATCCTTCCCCTTCAACAAATGGGAATGGGCTAAACAAAATTTTGGTTTTGAACTATTTGAAACAGCTATCTTCCGCTTTACAGTTTCTAAGAAGTAAGAACTTGGTGCACAGAGATTTGAAACCACAGAACCTTTTGTTATCTCCTCCGATATTCGACGCAACAAAATTTGAAGAGCTGGGGTTTGTTGGTTTACCTGATTTGCCTATTCTGAGAATTGCGGATTTTGGATTCGCCAGATTCTTACCAAATACAAGTCTAGCTGAAACATTATGTGGATCTCCATTATATATGGCTCCTGAAATTTTGGGCTACAAGAAATACACTGCAAAGGCTGATTTATGGTCAGTTGGTGCTGTTCTTTTTGAAATGTCTGTTGGCAAACCACCTTTCAGAGCTGAAAATCATATGGAATTGTTGAATAAGATCAAGAAGGCAAAAGATAAGATTCATTTTCCAAGTGCAACTTCGGATAGCATTGATCCACAAATCAAAAGATTGATTTGTGCTTTACTAAAATTGGACCCAACTGAAAGAATGGGATTCAATGAGTTTTTCCAGGACGACGTTGTCAACTATGATTTGAAGTTGTTATTGGAAGATGTTAATCAAAACATTAATCTTGAGCCTTCTCAGGTGAATGAAAACTTATTCATCTCAGAATACATATCCAAAGGTGGTATCATTGACAACCACAAGACTCAAATTGTGGAAGATGATTATACTTCTGAGAGATCGGTTTCCCCATCCACAGTGATATCTGAGAAAAAAGCATCACCTCAACAGATTAAACAGATTACTCAACGTGATATTCAACCAATAGTCTCAAAGCAACGGTCAAGTTCATCCTCCCAGCAGTTCAATGCACCTGCAGTTTTATCACAGAATCATGGAGTCAAACCAAGATTCAACTTCAATAACAAACTAGCAGGTCCTCAATCGTCAGATTTAGTCGTGGAGAGAGAGTATGTCGTCATTGAGAAAACTGCCGTTGAGATCAATGCATTAGCTGATGAATTGGCCAATGCTGGTACAGGTGCTGGGGCAATTGCTTTACCAAACAATTATTATGCTCAACAACGTCGCCGTTCTTCAAGAACAAGTTCTGGTGGATCTGCTGGAGATAGACGTCCTTCTATTGATAGAAGAGTATCGATTTCAATCTCTCCAACAAATGCTTTGTCAAAGGCTTTAGGGTTGGCTTCCACGAGATTATTCGGAAGTCCTCAGAGTTATCCAATCTCAAATATAAATGCTGGTGATACTACATCCACAACAGCCCAGGCTAATCAGTCATTTACGAACAATATTGTGTTGAATTCAACTAACAAGTTCATCAACCACAATACCATCAGATCTAATGATGCTGAACCAGGAGATATAACTGTTCAATTGGAGAGTTTGGCTACAAAGGCCCACGTGATAAATCTGTTTGCGGATGTGAAATACAGTCAACTAATCCCATCACCACCCTCCATAAATTCATATGCGATTGAGGATGATGAAGATGATCTGAACTCTGTTGATGATGGATCATTGCCTCCCGAACTGGTGAAAACTGTCGCAGATGAGGCTGTTTTATTATATGTGAAAACATTATCTTTGCTTGCAAAAGCTATGAATATTGCAACGGAATGGTGGCACGGAAACTCAGATAAGCCATCACCAAAGTTGAACGAAATTGTACAATGGATAAGAGAACGGTTTAATGAAGTTTTGGAAAAGGCTGAGTTTACGAAGTTAAAACTTCAAGATTCTGAGAAAAAATTATTAGCTAAAGATCCAAATTATTTCAAGAAGAACTCTTTTGAGAAAACATATGCTGAAAAGTTGATTTATGAACGTGCTTTGGAAATCGCTAAGAATACAGCAAAAACAGAAATGACTGGACAAGATTTATTGGGATGTGAACTAGCATATTCTACTTCAATCTGGATGCTTGAAGCATTGTTGGATCAAGAAAGTTCAACGGAGAAGTTGGATAAGAAGGATACGGAGATGGTTGAGACTTATATTGAGAACATCTCAAACAGGTTGAAAACCTTGAAAAAGAAGCTTGATATGCAACGGTTTTGATGAAGTTAGTGGGCATCACTGTTTTGTTGGGCTGTTGTTATCATCAAGGTCAGTGGGGAATAATTTTTGTTGGAGAAGTATTATCTATCAATATATCAACATACCAATACAACAGCTCGGAAAGTTCAGCACAAAGAACATTAAGTTACTCAAAACATTGAAGTAGTGCTACAACAAATGTGCGGATTGAAACATCTATCGAGAACAACTCTGGTAACATGTCAAACTTGGGATACAGATTATAGGGAATATCATGACAGGTGCATTTATACTATTTTTCCAGGGGAAAATGACATTGAAAAGATATAGGGAACGTATTGCGGAATAAGGAAAGGAATTCAGGTTAATATTATATATATGGTTTAAATCGATTAACATAGTTTTATGAGTTTGTACAACTTAATAGTTCCTGTTTCCTCCTGTTAGTGGTGATCTCGGTGATCGGAATCGGAACAAGTTCCTCACTCGGCTGGGAATTTCGTCATTTTATGCCACACAACATAATCTTGATGGAAGAATACATGTATGGGACTTCAAGCGAATGACATGATGCCTCCTTTGGTAGACCAGTTACTGAATAACTCAAAGACTATTCCCTCATTTCTTACTTCATATTTCCACAAAGTCGGTTCAACCTAAACACGTTGGTCAATAATCAATATGACTTCAGAAGAGACAGTCAAAGGAACTGACAGTGTGATTATCGGCAATAGAGTGTACCAAGTATCAGACATACCAGAAAGTCTAAGAATTGCACTGATAGAAAAACTATCAATATTACCTAACGATCAATACGTCAAGCCTGAACTTCATCAGATCTACAACATTAGAGAGTTTGAAGATATAGCAGAAAAGACTCTGTCTGCCAGTACATTTAGTTATTATAAAACTGGTGCAGCTGATGAGATCACATTGTTAGAAAATGAAAAAGCTTACCAAAGAATATACTTCAAACCTCGTATTTTGAATAGTGTTTCTAAAGTGTCATTGAAGACTGAGATATTGGGTTCCAAAACTGATTTACCCTTTTATATCACCGCATTTGCTGGTAGTGGATTGGATGGTAACGATGAAGCTGAGAAGCCATTGGCAATTGCTGCTGGGAGGACCAATGTGATTCAAATGATCCCTGGACTGACTCCTTTCCCACTAAAGGAGCTTGTTGATGTTCACAAAAACAATAATGTTGATCAGTGGTATCAAATTTATGTGCGTTCTAGTCTTCAGGAGGCTCTTCAATCAGTGAGAGAGGCTGAAGAATCTGGAAACATTACTACTTTGGTGTTCACTGTTGATACAGCGCAAATTGGACGTAGAGAAACTGCTTCGAAAGCAGCAAAGAAAAGTAATTCTTTCTTTGGTGCCAATGTGAAAACCAGCACAATTTCTGCTGATTTAAATTGGGAAGATCTCAAGAAGATTCGCTCACAGACCAAGTTGAAAGTTGTATTGAAAGGTATCCAAACACTTGAAGATTCAATCAAGGCAATTGAATCTGGATATGATGGTATAATTATTTCAAATCATGGGGGTAGACAATTAGATACTGCTAGATCAAGCATTGAAATCTTGGGCCAAGTAGTACCTGAATTGAAAAAAAGGAATCTCTACCACAAGATTGAGATCCTTATTGATGGTGGTGTCAGAAGGGGATCTGATATAGTTAAAGCTTTTGCTTTAGGTGCCAAAGGCGTGGGACTTGGGAGACCATTCTTATATGCGTTACAAGCCTATGGTCAGGAAGGTGTTTTGAAGGTGATTGAGCTGCTGAAGGAAGAAGTAGAGTTGACATTGAGACTATTGGGACTCACCGATATCAATGATGTTGATGAAAGTTACGTAGATACTATAGATTTGTTTAGAAATAGAGCCACCCGTCTATGAGATGATGGGACTACATACATGCATCACTACTATTTGAAATTTGTATCTATTATACAACAAACCGTTCATTTTTCTACTTTTATTCATTTTTGAGTAGCTCTGCTTTTGGCTTCCAACAATTCTTTGAATCTTTGATTAACCTTTGAATCTTTGATCAATTCTAATGCTCTACTCCAAACATCACCTTTTTGGTAGAATTCATCTCTCTTAGAGAGGAAATCAGCTTCAGCTTCCTTGGCTTTCGCAATGTTCTCATCCTTTTTAGCATTGTAACTGTCATAGAAGTCATCAAGTTGTTTTGCAGCAGCCTCTCTAGTTTCTTTTGTTTTCTTTTCATCTTCTTCGTCTCTTTTGGTTATTTCTAGTTGATAACGTTCTCTCCATTCTTTGACGACATCAGATTCAGTTTTTGGAGGGTTGAAAGCTGGTTCAGAAAATTCTTCTTCTTCTTCCTCTTCAGGCTCCTGGTATTGCTGTTGTTGGGATGAATCGACATCTGGGAATTGTTGTTCAAACTTTTTTAGCTCATCCTCTTCCTGGTTGAAGAGTTCTTCATCTTGTTCAGTTTTGAATTGTTCAGCATCGTCACCCAACAGCTGTTTTTCTCTTGTAAGGAAATCTTCACTCAAGTCATCTTGTGGAACTGTAGAATCAGTCTCAATTTCTGGGAATTTTTCAGCCATTTTGTATTTTGGGTTATAGAAGGAAAGGGGGTTATATCGGTGTCAATTGAAATCTTGATATCGTTATGAGGATGGAAAAAATTGACTCTTTTTTCTCGGATTGATCTGATTGATGCTTCTGAACTTCGACTGACACGATTTCTTGATTCTAAGAAGCCAAATTGGTGTAGATTTCAGTGATGTTTTGGGTGGTTTGAAGAGTGTTTGGTGTTGAATTTCTAGCGATTCCAGGAAGTGCTGGAGGTTGGCATTACCCGGATGTTCAAACGTGGCAAAAGGCGCGAGGTCCCCTTTAAAAATTAACCTTATATGAAGAAAGAAGAACATCTTTCTGAGAATGATCAAGAATTGGCCGTGCTTCTTTTAACAGGAAATGTCCTTCTCTCTCGACTCTCTCCGGAACAAGCTGGACTCGCTAGAGGAGACTCAGGACTCAATTGTCTCTACTTCGCAGTGGGTGTTGTTCTACTATAGACATGCTGGCAAGATCGTTAATGAGTGGAACTCGTATCTGTCAACCTCCCCACAGAAAAAGAAGCTTCCCCTGATCTACCTGGCGAACGATGTGGTACAGCAGGCAAGGGCCAAGAAGAGACTAGAGTTTATAGATGAATTCGCAAAAGTTTTGCCTACTGCATTGAACGATACCTATAGAAATGTACCTGAAGCTATCAAACAAAAAATAGTCAAGATTGTAAAGATCTGGAAAGAGCGTCGTATTTTCACAACCCCTATAGAGATTGAGGGAGTTCAGGTAGATGCCACATCTTTATCATCGAGTTCCAAAAGTCGTCCATCTCCTCAAGAGGTTTTTGACAAACTGTCCCCTGAAGACAAACTGAAATATTTGACATCATCAGTTAAAAACTACAGCACCACATATCACCAATTGTTGTTGTCCAACTCCCCTGATAAGTCTGAAAAACTTCTCAAGTTGGTCTCTGTCATTGATGATACGACTTCACAACTTCAAGACCTTAGATTTAACGTTGAAAAAGAAGTGAAAACATTGAAGGAAAGAGATGAGGTTGCAAGACAGAAAAGTTTAGAAATGGAGGCCAAGCAGAAGGAACTGGAAGAGAAAAAGAAGGAGCAACAGAGGCAGATTTTGGCAAAACTGTTACAACAAAAGGAAGAAGAGAGTATGCTACCAACGTACGACGACAACGTGTCTGAATCTGACTCCGATGAGCAAAGTGAGGTTGAGAATACCTCAGCATCAAAGAGAGCGTCACCAGTTGTAGAATCACCAAGCACCGCAGAAGAACAGCCTTCAAAAAAGCTACGATTTGCTGATTGATTGATTGATGACCTTGGACAAGCTGATAATAGGAATGAATGAACTCTAGTTAATCTTTGCATGTTAGATCATTTATCTGCTGATGCTGATGATGATGATCAATGTTTGTAGCACCGCGAAATTTCCATAACCCGAGAAGTATGGGAACAAAGAAATGCTCAGAAACTTGTAATATGTCTCTGCAATTGCCACCTACAGGAGCACTCATGGTCTCTACTGCGTATGTCTACTGGAAATATATGCACATGGGGTGATCACTAACCAAAAAATCTAGCGTGTTTCTTGTACAGGATGCTACTCCTAGCAGCATCACTACTTTCCATGATACTATATCAAATGAACTACCAAAGATCCTAGGACGCTGGTCTTTCGAACTAAAGATATTCAAGAACAACACAAGAACAAACACAGAATCTTCATTTCTTTATGACGTTGTTTTTGATCATGCTCCAGGCAAAACCATCACACTGGTAAACAAATCGGCAATAATAACGTCTTCAGATTTTCCAAAACACCTATTAGATAGTGGAAGCACTTATGGCTCCTATGATGGCTTCGATCACATACTGCAAACTAAACTTCAAAGCTTATGGCTCCATAGACAAACTCTGAAAGGTGAGAATGGAAACAGTTACGAGATTCATAATGGGCAATTTATCTTAAGGACTGTCAATGTCTACTTACACGGTACGTTCAAAGCTCTCCTGATAGAGATTCAATATAACGGGAAAAGCAATGGTCACGAGAAGATCAATGAGCTGATACTTCAACTGAATTTTCCAAGGGGAAAGCTGAGCTCTGGAACTTTGAATGACGAGCCTAACTATTTAGGAGATTTGGCTTTCCAATACACAGAAGCCTTACAGCTTTGATGTGGAGGCAACAATTCAGGAACAAGCTTGAAACCAAGTTGATCTAGTCTACAACAATGATACTATTAGTGAGCATGCGTGTTGTCTTCATATAGAGGTTGACATGAAGTCTGATCCACAAGGATGAAATGAACCTTTTTTTACTCGTGAGATTAGTCTGACTACTCTATTTTCCAATACTTTGAGATCCCCCGAACGCATGTAGATCTTTCAATAGCAAAATAATTTCAACTTTGATAAAACAAAGCTGTCTCTTCCTCCATAGTCGTCCCTAAAGAAGCCAACTTCGATGATAACTGCCTTCATAAGGCTTCATATTGTGATTACTTAAGAGAGCCGGGTAACTCCTGCTCCATGAAATACGCGATCGTGTCAAGTTTCATGAATTCACCATACAGCTTTTAGACTATGCACCTCATTCATTCCAGCACCAAGTCGTCTTCCCACAGTCCATTGCAATGTCCGGTGATGCCTCTGGTGCCTCTATCCATGAATCCACGCTGAAGAAGCGTGGAGACAAGAAAGCTGAGGAGGAATCTTTTTTGAAACCTGAAGAGGAATACCCATCAGATGAGAGAAAACCACTACATCCTTCAAAATTTGCATCCATCTCCTCCAAATTGACCAAGCTCGAGCCAATTCTTGGCCCACTTGCTCTCACTGCTATTGCTGCATTTGTGAGACTATATATGATTGACAAGTCCAAGAAAGTTGTCTGGGATGAAGCACATTTTGGAAAATTTGGTTCATATTATATCAAACATGAGTTCTATCACGATGTTCACCCACCTTTAGGTAAGATGTTGATTGGATTGAGTGAATGGATCGCAGGCTTTGATGGAGATTTTGAATTCCAATCCGGTAGCAAGTATCCTGAAGGTGTAGATTTCAAGACTATGCGTGTTTTCAATGCATTGTTTAGTACTGCTGTTGTTCCTGTTTCATACTATGCTGCTAAAGCACTCGACTTACAACTCATCACAACATACTTGATCACCTTGATGATTGCTTTAGAGAGTTCATACATTGCATTGGGGAAATTCATTCTTCTAGATTCTATTCTGTTGTTTTTCACTGCTACCACTTTCCTAGGTTTCATCAAAGTTCACAAATTGAAGAAACAAGATAAAGAGTTCACTTGGAGCTGGTATGCATGGATGGTTTTCACTGGATTGTCTATTGGTGCTGTTTGTTCAGTAAAGTGGGTTGGGTTATTCGTTACTGTCCTTGTTGGGTTATACACAATTCAGGATCTTGTTGAGAAGTTCTTCGAGGCTGATTTCAACTGGAGAAAATACTCCAAGCATTGGAGTGTTCGTATTTTCACATTAATTATCATTCCTTTCTTGGTCTATTTGATCTCATTCAAAGTTCATTTCGCTCTGTTATACAAATCAGGTACAGGTGATGCCTCAACCTCTTCATTGTTCCAAGCCAATCTAGAGGGTAACAAGATTAAGCCATCACCAAGAACAGTTTTGTATGGATCCGAAGTTACAATTAGATCCAATGGATTGAGTCCAAACTTATTGCACTCTCACTCTCAGATATACCCAGAAGGATCAAACCAACAACAAATTACTTGTTATGGACACTCTGATGGGAACAACAACTGGATTTTAAAGTATTCAAGAAGATCTGGTTTAAAGCTTCATGATCCAAACATCACTTTAGGTCCTGTTAGAGATGGTGATATCATCAGATTGAGCCATAGATATACGGGTGCCAATCTACACTCTCATGACTTCCCTGGTCACGTCTCCAAAGGTCACAAAGAAGTCAGTGGTTACGGTTCAGAAACAATTGGTGACTCAAAAGATGACTGGGTAGTTGAAATAGTTCAGCAGGTTGCATCTGCAAACAAAAGTTTCCCAAAAGATGACCCAACAACTTTACATCCATTGTCTACCAGCTTCAGATTAAGACATGCCGATATGGGTTGTTATTTGGCAACCACTGGTATGGCTTATCCAGCTTGGGGTTTCAAACAAAGTGAAGTGGTGTGTAAGAAGGCGTGGTCCAAAAATGATAAAGCAACGTGGTGGAACATTGAAGATCATATGAATGATAAGTTGGAAATTGAAGAAGGATATATCCCTCCAAAGTCCAACTTCTGGTCCGATTTCATCTTGATCAACTTTGCCATGGCCTCATCAAATAGTGCTTTAGTGCCTGATGGTGATAAGTTCGATAATCTCGCATCCGAATGGTGGCAATGGCCAACATTATATCTGGGTTTAAGAATGTGTGGATGGGGTTATATGGATGTAAGATACTTTTTGATTGGTAACATGTTTAACACTTGGGGTTCTACTTTGAGTCTGGTTGCATTTGTCTCATTAGTTGCCTACTATATCATCCGATACCAACGTCAAAGATTGGATTGGACTTATGATGATCTGTCAGATTTCCTAATGAAAGGTGTTTATCCATTCTTAGGCTGGGTTTTCCATTTCTTACCATTCGTTATCATGGGCAGGGTTACATATGTCCATCATTATGTCCCTGCATTGTTCTTTGCCATTTTTGTTTTCGGTTTCTTCCTTGAGCATATCTTTGGTAATGCCAGGGCTCTGGTGAAAGTTGGAGTGTATTCTCTTTCATTTGCCTTACTGATAGGCACTGCCTACTATTATGCCCCATTCCATACTGGTATGCAAGGAAGCTTGAATGATTTCAGATACTTAAATGCCCTTCCATCATGGACTGTCACCTGAATGACAAAACATCGACATCCACAATGTACATTAAAACATCAACGAAAAGCAAACTGAATATATTAATCTGTATGTAGTCTATGCAAGCTTGAACGGATGAGCTTCAGTATTGAAAACGTACTCATCTAAACTCCAAACCGTAATATCCTCAAACAACAAATAAAAGTATTTCAACGTCTCAGCAAACCAAAAACTTTCCAAGGAATCAGCAAAGTTGTTCTCCCCACCAAGATTTGTAACATCAATCAATGCAGCATATTCCCCATTTTGAGTTTTGCAATATTTCTCAATGTTTCCCCACATCATCCAACCATAATCTCTCCATTTGGAATCACCAGTGATTCTGTACATGTAATACACCGATTCAATAGCTTCTGGTCTGAGGATATATTTTGGAGTCATTTCATTGATCCAGATTGGTTGATTATGTACTTTTCCAACTTGCCAAACACGTTTTCCATTTTCCAAGAAGCGAAATGGAGGAAGAGAAACTGCATTGTTGAACTTGACAACTTTTGGAATGGATGCAACATCTGTTGATGATATGGACCTCTTTTGTAGGGAAGTTGGCGATGATTTGATACCTCGTGCTCTACCATGTATCATCATTTCTTCTTCTTCCTCCACTTTATCATCCACCAAACTTTTGAAAGGTGACTCCTTCACAACACCACCATTCATTCCGTTGGAGTATTGTGATGGTGCGGTGGATTCAAAGACTTTGAGCCTGGCTGCCTCGTCATAGATGTCATTTGGAGTTGCCATTTTATCTGTTTTGATCTGTTCAGGCATAATTTTGAACTTCTCATACATGTCAACACAACCATATGTAAGCTTTTCAGCAATTTCCATATCTGATGAAATGTTAAATAGCCTTGAACCTAATGCGAACATACCACCTGCAAAACAGGTGAGATGTTGCATTCCTAAATCTTGATTCAGAATGATAGAATCCTGCTCCCTGCGAGCCTCAATTGATGTGAGGAAGAGTGAGTTCTGACCATTTGGTATCTTTGGCGAGAAAAGCATATACTTTCTAACTTGTTCAATGGCTCGCAAATACATCTTCTCATAGGTTGCTGCCTCCTTTTCATGACCTCTCAATAAATGATACATCTTCGGTAGGTATTCATAGAATGAATCACCCAAAGCACCCAAGGAATACTTTTGAACCTTACTGCTTGGTTTGATTTCATCTTGCTTAATGCAGTGATCAAACTTAGCTGAGTCTTTGATGACTTTAACAAAGTTTGAATGGGGTGCCCCATCAATTGCAGCAAGATCACAGCCAGAAATGTCCACCCTGTTTGAATATAATCCAGGAAGGTAAAAGTTGTCAAATGATTTCTCAAAGAGCTTTGTGATTCTGGTGATGGCATCAAAATATCTATTGTCTCCAGTCAATTGAGTCAATCTGGAAAATTCTAATGACAGAGACCCAACTTCAGCCAAACACGCATCTTTGGAGGCAAATCTATTCTGTATCTCATCCCTCCATCTATAGTATAACAGTGGCATGTTGTTGGGCGTATCGAACGCTTCAATCAATAAATCTGCGAAATCTTTGGCACTCTTCAATAGAATTTTCTCATTGGAAAGCTCATATCCACTTACTAGGCCCGCTAATATTCTAATTGTGTTTTCAAAAATCGGGATATCATCTCTGAGTGACTGTTTGAAGTTTATTCTCTTGATGTATTGAATTGCTTCTTTGAAATCATCTTTCAAGTCCATCAAAATCATAGTATCTAGCGAATCGATGATTGTAGCTGACCATCCGTTGAAAGGATCAGAAGATCTGTGCGATAAGGGAAGAACTTCATCATGACCATATCCATGTTCTTTATAAGGTGCCCATGATTCTTTGAAAGCGTTTTTGATTCTGAGTAATTTCTCTTCAACTTTGAGGCCCCCATCACTGAAATAGCTTGACTGAATGATAGGATAGTCAGCTTTCTTCTTGAGTTTTGGGAATTTGTGGTAGTTTTCATGGCCAACTGGGTATCTGAGCTTCTTCTTCTTTGCTCTTAGTTTGAAAGAGTGTTGATCAGCGAAGTAGTCATCTGGTAATGTGAAATCTGGGATCTTTGAGTGTTCCTTCTCAACCTGAAGCAATGGGAAGTACTTGTTCTTCTCTTTGAGTCCGCTTGGTGTTGATAGTTCCTGCAGCTCCAATTCTTCTTGTGTGAGCTCTGGCTCTGTGGTATCACTGGATGCGTTGGTTATCTTGGACTTCTCAGTGGTGACTCGTGGTAGTGCAGTCTCATCAAGATGCTGATTCAGACTATACTCTTCATTGACAAACGAGTAGTAAAACACGACAGAAAGGGCGATGATGATGAGCAAAAGCGATCTCACCTTCTTGAACCTGTGCGAGAGAGAGCCGTGGAGTAGCATTGCGGGTGGTGAAGCTGTCCTTGGGGGCAGCTGGGAGTTGGATGCCTACTTTTTTTGTCTACTGAAGAGTTTGTTCTTTTGTAAGTTTCAATTAGTGAAGAGGCGATGACGCGTGCCTGCGTGCGAGGCTAAAGCGTCCGCGTAAAAATGGGTATAGCTGGGGAGCCCGCCAGCGGAGTCTGGGCAGGGGAACAACCCGCAACCCTCACTGGCTCAGCCTGGAAGATAGCAACCCACCTCATGGCCCTTTATCAGTCAGTGATGATCTGCGATTCGCCTGCGATTACTGTTACCGTTGCGCTGAGTTGCTACAATCTCAATGGACCAGAGCCAAATATCAATTAGTCTGCCAACTCTTTCATCACAGAGTAGATTCTGGTAGAATTATCATAACTGGCAACAGCCACTAGAAGCCTATCAGCTGTCAAGGAACTCCAGTTTATTCTTGAAATTCTGTCAGCCGGTGTGATTTCATCATCAAAATCTATGATATTGGCTAGCTTGTTGTCCTCTTTGCTGAAAGATTGAATGCTGATAGAACCATCCTCTAGACCAATAGCAATCAACATCTTGCCAGAGAATACCTTCTTATGAACATCAATGGATGTCACAGCAGTGTTGAATTTAGATGAAGTCACAAGTTCAACTGTAACGTTACCGTTTGATTCGACCAGTTTCCATACCTTGATGGATTTGTCTCTTGAAGCAGTAACAAAGAACTTCCCAAATTCCAATGGTGACCAAGAACAATCCCAGATGATTCTAGTATGGGCTTTTTCATTGTGACAAACAAGCTCAAAATTATTGGTGTTTAAGTCTCTTTCCCATATACCAAACTGTCTATCCCTTGATACGGTCAATAGATATTTCCCATCTGGAGAGAACTTAACTCTAGTGACAGTCAAGTTGTGTAATTTCAAGTTTGGTTTCAATTCCTGCCATGTACTTGAGTCAAATATTCTGATAACAGCATGCTGTTGAGTGTTGGATTTACAGGAACTTGCAACTAGTCTCTTGTCAGGACTAGTATCAACTGAAACGATCTCATAACCATGTCCATACAGTTTTTCAATTTCTGGCCATAGAGTATGTCTTTGTAAGTGATCTTCAAATGGAGGAACACTAAGTGAGTTTAAAATGTCAAATGAGATGTTATTGGTATCATCAGTTTCACGTACTTGGTGAGCATCCGCTTGTTTTGGAGCTCTCTCTTCAGCATCACTGGTAGCTTTATTCGACAACCCTAAAGCAGGAAGTGCAGCTGACTCAGGCATTTGATCACTTTCCGGTCTGATTCCACAAAACTTTTGAAGAATATTTGCAACACCACGAGGCTCATCAAAAGACCGTAAGATTTTTTCATCACCACCCGAAATGAATCTTGTATCAGATAGTGTAGCAATGCATATCATATCATACCCATGGATTTGGGGTCTTGCAAACTCCTGCCATGTAGGATTTTCTCTCTTTGAACCATCACTCTCATATAGCCACTGTGAGTACAATCTTGTAGTTTGATCCAAAGAGGTTGACAAGAGGTATTCACCATTTGTGGACCACGAAAGATCTGTGGCATGTCTCGTAGCACCAGAGATAGCTAATCCTTGATCCCAATTATCTTCACCCAATGATTTCCAAATTCTCCAAGCCCCAGTTTTCCCATTTGTTAAGATGTACTCTCTTCCATCTGCATCGGAAAACCATATCGATGACCAGAATCCACCTGATGAACCGGTAGCAGTACTTGCACCTTTGGTGCTGATCTCACCTAGTCTGGAACTACAAATCCAGATACCTGAAACATCATCAGGTTGCCATACCATCATTGCAGTATCAGCACTTGATGCTAATAACTTCATCTCTGTCTCATGCCACTGTAGAGATGAGATCCAATCATCATGTCCCATAATGAGTGCCTCAAAGTTAATAGCAACCTGTGTATCAGTGATGTTAAATTTGTACTGTTTGTTACTCAATAGGGTGAGTTTTGTTTCATCCTCGTCTGATCTATCAATCAAATCATTAGTTCTGATTCTCCACAATCTGATGTATCTATCCTGCGAACCACTTGCCAGTAGATAATCACCTTCTGCTTGCTTCTTGAACGCAAGAGCTTTAACCCAGTCCTCATGACCTTCAAGTGATGCAACATGCTGAAAGCTATCAAATTTAGAATCGATAAATGTGAACGAGTAAATGAATACTTGAAATTTGGTACCACCTAAGGCCAAAATGTATTGTCCATTTTCAATCTCTTGGATAGCTAGTGATAATGGTAACACTCCTGCTTTGCTTTCGAATTTGGTCAGCTGGTCAACTTTTCCTTCATCATTGAGACGCCATAAAGCAAGCTTCCCAGCAGTATCACCAGTGACGAAAAATCTATCAAAAACTGCAATTGATGTGACAGATTCCTCATGATGAGACAAGGTTTCAACAGGTTCAAGGTAAGCTGATTCTTCTGATTTAAACTTCCAGACTTTGATTTGGCTATCTTCAGCAGCTGAGATCATATATTGTGTATCTGGAATGAACCTAACGCAAGTAACTTCACCAGTGTGTCCTTTCAAAGTTGAATAGATACCAAATGAGTCCTTTGATACTGGATTCCATAATGCAATTGTATGGCCAGCACCGAACGCAACGATTCGCTTTGATCGATGAATATCAGCGACCTGAGTCTGTCTATTGGCACCAATGAATATAGCCTCGGTTGCAGACATGATTCGCAGTAATTACACTCTTGAAAAGAAAGGTTTTCTCTTCGATTTTCTCTAATTGTGCTTCACTTTGAATCGAAAAAATTGTAGTCTCATCGGTTGACGCAACACACAAGCTCGATTTCGCTAATTTCCGAATGCGGTCGTTAAACCTACGCTAGTCGTATAAAGATCTCATTTATTTCAACAAATACAGATCTGAGTATTCATAATCTTCTCTAATTGTATCAACGTGTATCTCAGATACTAATTGTTGATGAAACAATGAAAAACATAGGCCAACAAGCCGTCAACCATGCAATCAACAAAAATGCAACCAAACAAATGTAATAAATAATAACGTAACGATGTATCCTTTCATAGGACAGACCGGACGTATGTGGAAGGTAAGAAAACCGACTATTAACAATAACTCAAAGGAAAAAGCCCTCTCTAATGGAGGACTTATTCTTCATCAGCGTCTAAAACACAACCTAGGGAAGCATTAGAAACCAATTTTGAGTATTTGGCTAATGTACCTCTGGTGTATTTTGGAGGAGGAGCGACCCAACTCTTTCTTCTTTCAGCAAGTTCTTCTTCACTGACCAACATATCAATCTTGTTGTTATCAGAATCAATGACAATAATATCACCATCTTTAACCAAACCAATTGGACCACCTAGAGCAGCTTCTGGCACAACATGACCAATTAAGAAACCATGGGAACCACCAGAGAATCTACCATCAGTGATTAAAGCAACATCTTTACCTAAACCGTATCCCATAAGGGCAGAAGATGGTTTCAACATTTCTGGCATACCTGGACCACCTTTTGGACCTTCATATCTAATGATACAAACAGTCTTTTCACCTTTCTTGATTTCACCATTCTCTAAAGCATGAATAAAACTTGGTTCATCTTCGAAAACTCTGGCAGAACCTTTGAAATAAGTACCCTCTTTACCAGTGATTTTAGCAACTGAACCACCTGGGGCTAATGAACCATACAAGATTTGTAAATGTCCTCTTGGTTTCAATGGTTCGCTGACAGATCTGATGATTGGTTGGCCAGCTGGTAAACCAGCGGAAGCACTCAAGTTTTCAGCCATTGTTTTACCAGTAACAGTCATAACATCACCGTTTAGGAAACCCTCATTCAACAGATACTTCATAACAGCTTGAGTACCACCGTATTGTGCCAAATCTGCCATGGCGTATTTACCTGATGGTTTGAAATCAGCCAATAGAGGAGTTTTGTTGGAGATTTCTTGGAATTCATCCAAGGTTAATTTGACACCACATGAATGAGCAATGGCAATCATATGCAGACAAGCATTAGTTGAACCACCAGTAGCAACAACATATGTGATAGCATTTCTGAAAGCTTCTTTAGTCATGATATCTCTTGGTTTGATATCTAATTCAATGATGTTTTTGATAGCATCACCGATGTTGTCACATTCATCAAGTTTCTCTTGAGAGGTAGCAACGGCTGAGGAGGAGTTAGGTAAAGTCATACCCATGACTTCAGCAGCAGAAGCCATAGTATTAGCTGTGTACATACCACCACAAGAACCGGCACCTGGACAAGCATGTCTAACAATATCTTGTCTTTCTTCTTCGCTGATTTGCTTGGAGATATATTGACCGTAGGATTGGAAAGCAGAAACTAAATCGATTTTTTCTGGAGTACCACAAGTAGAAGTACCTGGCATAATGGACCCACCGTATACCATGATTGAAGGTCTGTTGTGTCTACCCATGGCCATCAAGACACCTGGCATATTCTTATCACATGATGGAATGGCAATGTTGGCATCATAATGTTGAGCCATCATAATAGTTTCGAATGAATCAGCAATAATTTCTCTAGATTGCAATGAGTATCTCATACCACTGGTACCCATAGAAATACCGTCAGAAACTCCGATAGTGTTGAATTGCATAGCTTTCAAACCAGCTTTATTAACTGATTCAGAACACTTGAAATTTAAATCCAATAGATGAATGTTACATGGATTACCTGACCACCAAACTGAACCAACACCCACTTGACCTTTATTGAAATCTTCATCTTTGAAACCAGTGGCGTAAAGCATTGCCTGTGAAGCACCTTGGTCCTTTGGCTGGGTGATGATTTGGGAATATTTATTCAAGATCTTTTCATATCTGGACGATGAGGTGGAAAATGATCTGAGAAAGATCGTTAGTACAGTTATTGGGACAACGAAATCTAGTGAATGGAAACATACCTCTTAGATCCTGAAGCCAGCTTTGATAGCATGCTCATTTTGACTTTGGATTATAAGAGTGCAGTGAAGCCTTTCTTGATGGTTTGTGATATGACTATTCATCTTTTTTTTTTCATTTCGCACAGAAAAACTTCAGGCCGATAACGGTGCTGGTGAAACCGCTACAGGCGAAAGTGTCGCGAAAACACTCAAAAGGCCAATCAGAGGAGGGCAGAAAGTAATAAAATCACCAAGCAGCACATTATAAAATAAATAGTCCGACTTTTTGTTCCTAATAGACCACGAAATGGATAATAAGGCCCTTGAGTCTCAGCTTTGATTCATTTGAGAGATAAAAGACTCATTTTCCAAAGACAATTGAGGCAAAACATCTCTCACGTGACATCTCCTGTCAGTGCTCGTAACTTCTCCAAAAGAAGAGAGCTGCTTACCCGGAGATTCTTCCACCTCGAAAAAATACTGAAAAACGGTCTCTACGAAAAATTGGCTTTATAACGGTGGTGTGGAAGAGCTAGGTTTAATAGAGGAGATGTCCAATATGATCTCCAATCAGGTCAGGGTTACTGGTGCCTTGGGTCAGATATCATGCACCGCTCAACAGCAAGTACGTTTCTTCTCTAGAAGAAGAATCGCATACCCATACTATAGAGCTCCAAAAATGGGTAAAACACATCCAAAAGATCACAAAACATCATTGAGGTTCCTTTTACAACAGTTTTTGGGTAAGAAGAATTACAAAGGTGAATATACGTACAACAAATACTTTGAAGCCCCACAGAATCATGAGCCAAACTACATAACACCGGATGTTGAAAAGGGTAACCCATTGATTGATCCAGCATCTGGTAAATCAGTAAATTACAACGGCCAAGAAGTTGCACAACAGGCTGGATTTAGAAGAACGAATAAACTCGCTCCATTCCCAAACAACAGATATTGTCAAACAAACTTGAATTTATCAGAAGAAGATAAAGAGGAAATCTATCAAAGAATTCATGTACAAAAAATCCCAGTTCAAGAAGTTGCTATAAGTTTAGGTATCAAAATTCCTAGACTTGAAGCAGTTGTCACCTTGAAAGAGATTGAGAAGAAGTGGGAGAAAGAGAATAAGATTACCCCAGACCTCCAGAAGATGTCACAATCCCTATACAAACTTTTCCCATTGTTCGAAAGACCAAGACATAGTGAGAACCTTTCAGAAATCCCTGTCCCAGTTAAAACTTTACAGTCTAGATTTGTCACAATTGCCGAATCAGAACCATTTGGTCCAATTGATGCCGCTAAAGTGTTTGACTTGGAACCGGCTGCTGAAACACTGGATAGATTGGCTACAACTGGTACCCATGCATCTTCTGGTGCAGATAAAGCTAAAGAGAGAGAGGTTTTCGTTGCAAAATCAAGTCCAAAAGATAGATATACTTTCCAATTTACCAAAGCTAAGGTTGGTCAGGTTGGTTTCCGTTATGGTACCACTCAACGTGATAACAAGAAAGATCGTAAATTCAGCTATGATAACTCTGGAAAAATGATCAATGCTTTACCCCTTTCAGGTTAAATCTATGGGTACGAATCTGAAACAGATGTAAATAGTCTTGTGTATACATAAGTTTAAAAACGCCTCCTTCATGAAGTAAAAGTTAAGCTTTCGTTATGATTGTTCGTAGTGATTTTATGGGTATCTCTTATTTAGCAGTTTTTGATGATTTTTTGTCCCTGTTCAAACTGAAACCGGAGGATCTTTCCTTTAGGCTTTGTCTGTTTGAAGTGTTTGCAACAGAGGAGTTCGATGATGACCAATTAGCTAAGTACTCCGGAGTTTGTGAAAACCTTGAGATGATCTTTTTTGGTGGTTTAGACGACTGGCCTAAAACTCCCTCGAATCTGAAGAAATCCTCTTTAGATAATGGCGAAGTTGGTGGTGAAGTCTGTCTAATCATTTTGGAATGTGCCTCACGGGTGCTTAACGAGCTCAAATGCCTTCCATCATTTATCGGACTGTTTGAAAATGAATCAGCCAATGAAGTCTTGAACGATGTATTAGATTGAGTTCTTGCTAAACTTCTGTTCAAGATAACGGAAACCTTCTTGTCATAGATTTGTGGGGCTGAGTCGTATGCTCCCAAATTATCTGGTTGACTATATCTTGTGTCAACTGAGGTGTTACGGAAATGCTGTCCTAATCCATTCAGAGTACTTGCAGATTCAGAATACTGTGATGAATTTTCAGCATCTTTTGTGAAGAATGAGTCCAAGTTATCTAACTCTGCCCACATATGGCTCAAAGATCCTTCAGTTTCCTCAACCACAGATGTTGCATCAACATTACTAGCATATTGATATTCCTCCATGTGAAACTTGATTTGTTCTTGTTCTTGCGGTTCCTCAGATTCAACCATAACAGCACAAGTAGAAAAGACAGCATGGACATTATTTCTAGTAGTAGCAGCGGTGATTGCAGGCATTGGGATGGACCAACCACTATCTTCAGGAATACCGAACAAAGTAGCAGTTTTCTCGTAGTCCTTCTTGATTGTCTTATTTCCAAGACTCATCCTCAAAATATCCTTGTCAAGCTTACTACCTGAGATGCTAGTAGTTTCATCAAGAACTTCAAGAGCCTGCTGAGCAAATGGAGTCAACAACAATCTGAGTAAAGGAGATATTAGATCTGCACCACATCCTTGAAATTGAGGCTCTGAAAGATCAACCTTCTGTAGTAGGACCTTCAAGATTTTCATAGTCTCAGTCTTCACCCAGTCCACTCTATTGGAGAGTAAACCGAGAAGGAAGATAACAGTTTGACCACTGTATTCTTGAAGCCAACGCTCATCAATGTATTTTATTGTTTGGCGTAAAAAGTCATCTCTAGTTCTGAACTTATTCTTGGAAAATGAGTCAATGATTCTCGCAAGATTCGTTTCCCCTTTATTTGAGGCCATCAATGACAAGGTTTCAGCAGATGACAAGATTTCAGGGCTCAAATCACCGTCTTCTAAGGCGTGCAAATATCTTGGAAGATTAGACAACAAAGCAAATAATAATCTAGAAGGTCCCGCAATTATGTTACTATCTTTGAGCTTGTTCAAGCGATCAAGCAGTGATAATGAAGCTTCATAAGAAGAAGCAGATCTCAGTCCAATCATTATAATTTGTTGAAGCCCCTCAAACTTGCCTTCCCAATTAGAAGGAAAGGTAGAAACAAGGCATGCCACAGTATCTTCTGAGTCCAAATCGATCTTTGACAGAAACTTTGTGAGGACAGACAATAATTCAATGTATTCATGCTCATTAATGGTATTCAACGATGCCACTGTAACCCAGAACAGTTGGGGGAAATCAATCAGCTTCTCAGAACCCAGTTCAGATGTGATTGCATTCAAAGTCATCAAGATTTGCATTGAAAATCCCTGAATATCAGGTGTCTCATCGGAGATAGTGTTTGATAGTCTATGAAGCATATCTCTTAGCATTGATTGGTCTAAGAACGACAGTAATGACCGGAAAACTTGAAATGACCGGCAAGCAATATGTCTGACCGCACAGTTTGTGGCCCAAGACAACGCCACCCTTCCCCATTCTTCTTGAATGCTTGGATGAGTAGTGCTGAAGATCTCCAAAATATTTCTTACTAGTAAATCCATGTCTTTTGGTGATCTGGCGCCACTCTTATCGCTGTTTAAGTCATCATATACCCACAAATATCTTTGATTGTTTCTGATGAGACTCTTTGTTTCTTCTAGCTTTGGATGTTCATTAACAGTACTTAAGATGTGAATGATTAACTTGGATGCTGATTCCTCCACAACAGGTAGATAGTGGTCTAGTAGCACAAATGAAACGTGCAATAAGAGTGGAATCTTGGAGTTTAGAGACTCTTTTGGTATGACAAATAAGTCGGAAAGGAAGATCAGAGCAAGTTGCCCAAGTGAAAATACAGAATCTTTTCCTGGATAGCTCAGTGATTTCCAGATATCTGCAACATATGGGAATTCATGGTCACCAATTGCTGGTTCAATGTTGAACGGTTTTGGTGGGACCATATTTTTATGATCAATATGTGAAATCAGAGAATCTGCTAATGATAAACTAGATCCTGAAAGATAAACAAGAACTTTACTGGAGAACTCAACGAATAGAGGATTTCTTTTGGCCAAACTAGTTTGGACAGCAAAATTCAGGATCACATTGACGTTATTCATATTGTTCCCGCTGCCCAGTGATATCCATAGAGCTTCGATTTCATTCGGAATAGATTCTGAGAACTTGATTGTGATTTCAAAGAGGTTGCTCAAAATCATATAGGACTTGGCATCAACGGTCTGTTCATCAAGAACGGCCAGCTCCACTGTTTGTAGCCATGGCAACATAATTGTTAAGAAATCTCTTCTGGACTCAAAACTAACGATTGGGAAATATTGAGTCAATTCCGATATCAAAAACAGGTTTTCATCTGGATAGGAAGAAGCAAAATACGTCGAGATGTCAAGCAGTGCTCTCTTATATATCGTTTTGTTCTTGTTCATGACTCTTTCGGTAAACGATACAGAAAAGGTGGAACCAAAAAGCTTTCGCTCAACCTCAATCAGAAGTTTGACAGCAGCTGACCGTATTTCGTAATTGGTAAACCCAATACCATAGAACGCAAATAAAAGCACTTGGTGATTCTTCAACTGATATGACTCGCTTTCAATCAAAGCCTGGGAGAGAGTGACATAGCTCTGTTCAATGATACTAGGATTCTGACCGTGAATGCATTTCATGAACACCTCATTAAATAGCTCGCTATAGTCCTTGTTGTAGAGGAAAAGACTTTGTAAAGCCTTCTTGGCCAATCCGTTAATTCTTTCATTTGGGGACCCGAACAACAAATCAATCCACGCTAGAAGTCCCGGGAGATCAAACTTCAGCAAAGTTTGTCCTCTTAGTTCCTGGATTTCACCATTGAGGAGAGTAACCATAGTATTCGTAGCGGAGACTGACAATATTTGTCTTTCGAACTCAATAGCAGAACTCAGTGCTACCATCTCTTGATTATTAGTGGCCTGCTTAGCCATTTGAGCGTATCTCTGTTTGGAGATAACAGATGATTTACCGTAGCCGCACCATTCTTCCAAAAAAGTGAAGCAAGATACTCTTGCTTCGAAAGGCAACCAATCACCTGGCTTATCTCTCTTCTGGATACCATTATAGACATTTTCTAAGAGCCCACAGAAGTAACGACGGAGCTTTTGAAACTCAAATGAGTGCTGAACTTCAGATTTTGAAAGGAACGACTTAATGATCTTCACGAAATTTACCAACTTACCAACAATCCAGTCATCATTTATAATGACATCTTCCTCCATAAACTTGGATACTATATTCAGAATATGGGTAACCTCTATTCTCAGGCGACCCTCCTTGGAGGAAAAGTTGGTTGTGAGTTCTTTCCCCCAGAGAACAAATATGGGTTCTACCACTTCAACGAATGTTTTGAAGATGTTGATATTCATGCAGCTCAACCCCGTTATAATGGCATCACGCACGACCTGATTAGAGCCGCTCAAAAGATTCAAAGTCAACTTGAACACACTTCTGGCACTCGTGATAGTACTATGTTGGATGGTAAGAAGTTGCTGCGATTTCTTCTTCCCATACGATTGATTCTCCGGTATGTGTAGTCTTTGTTCGCTAGTGGATGTAAGAGAAGAACAAGCAACAATCAAGTAAAGTTTCCACTGTTCAATCAGAAATTCCGGAGGACTATTTTCTAGCCTTTGTGTAGAGCGAGGGGTATCTGAAATCTCCAAAATCGACTCATGAATTTGAACCAACCTGGTGCAGACAATGGACCGACATAGAGCCATAGCTATAGGACATCTCTCAAAGATAGTCGTCAATAGTTTAGGGAAAACTCTAAACCACAAAGCAGAATCAACGCCATAATCTGACTCGGCCAGTTTGATCAAAACATTTCGTCTCTGCTTCTGTCCCAACTTTGATAGTCTGGATCTCTCAGCAACACTCAAATGTTGTTTGTGAGAGCTCATGAGCTTGAAAAAATCAGTAGTCTGAAGAATGAAGATGATACGTGTTCCAACATCAGCAGCAAATTTGGAATTAGATCTTGAATGGTGCACTTTAGGTCTAGCTTTGGTAGTCTGTTCGTATAATGCATCATCAAAAGACTCGATCAATCTTAGGATAGACAAACCAAGTTTACGAATCTCAAAGTCATTTGATGCTAGAAAGAACAACCCATGGCCTTCAACCTCCTCAATAACAGTGATTGTATTCTTCAACTGGATTTCGTCCAGAAATTCAACGCTCTCAGCATCAGGATCAAGAGGTGCGAAAGTGTCAAAACTCTTCCGTTTTCTCTCTTTCAATGACTGTAACCAGTGGTTCAGAAGATCAACATATAATCTAAGTGATTCTTTGGAGATTATAAAGTTTTTCGCACTTCCTGGCCTCTCACGAAAATTGAAGGCGTATTTAGCAAATGAACTAATCAGTCCAGATGGATTCTTCTTGGAGGCCAATATCCTCAATGAGTTTGCAGCAGCATTTGCAAGGCGATAATCACTGTTCAATGAGTTTCTGCATAGAAGCTCAACCAACTTCCTTGGAGTGCCATAACTCAACCAAGGAATCGATTCAAGCAGAACAGCTAAAAGCTCAATATTGAGG
Organism: Wickerhamomyces canadensis; assembly: GCA_003707015.3. Classification (NCBI taxonomy): domain Eukaryota; kingdom Fungi; phylum Ascomycota; class Saccharomycetes; order Phaffomycetales; family Wickerhamomycetaceae; genus Wickerhamomyces; species Wickerhamomyces canadensis. The sequence continues at coordinate 57,642 of PPMU03000028.1, read as the reverse complement.
TTCTTATTGATTTGAACTGAAATATCCGATCCAAATCTGAATCCACTGAATGGAGATTTAGCACCGTAATAAAAAGGTGTCAAAGGTGAAGGGTTTTCAGCAGGTTCTTGAGGGTTGACAGCAGGATCCAACAATGACACCAATGACTCAGCATATTTACAGACTTCTTCATGTATACTTGACTTGAACTCAATATTTATATCCGGGGTACCAATGTTATCCACATTCTCATAGAATGCAGGTCTTTCAGTATCAGCAAGCATTGCAACATATGCCTTTAGAGCCAAGATGGTTTTTTCATGTTGAATGCTATCAGCACTGTTGGCGCTAAAACCCGACTTCAATAGTGGGATGATATAGTTCTCCACTGTTTGGTTATATGCAGTGAATCCTAGAGCTCTAAAGATTTGGACAAGAGGTATGATTAGCCCAGCATCAGTAGACAACCATGATTGTTTTCCTTTCCCCAGAAATAGCGATTGCATGATAGACTCAATTTTCCTGGTGGTATTATTCAGTGTTTCCGTACATCTGAACATGTACACCCAAACTAGTCTGGCTATACAGGTAGCAATAGTTCTCTTCTCATCCAACTGGATGTGTTTGGATTTCAAATTCTTAATGCTAGAGTCAACCAAGTCGTACCAATGTGCCAAGAACAACTCACTTGGAGCAACCGACAGTACGGAGGTGACGAGGGTTAGATTTGTGAGCCAACTTTTTTGGTTTGTGTCTGGAGTTTCGCATGCTTGAAAAATCGTGTTGATTGCATCAACCCAGGTTGGATGATTAACTTCTGCAGTCAACGACTCCGCCAATGGCAGCAAGATGTGAGTCAGTACCTGTGAATATGCAAGCCTAATTGAATGACTTTGACTTGCACGGAAGAATTTAGCAATCGATTGCAAAAAGTCTGCACTCTCTTCAAAGTCTTCCATCGGGAAGTTCCGTAGCCTCAAGTATCTCATCCCATGGATCAAAAGATGAATTGATGGTTCGATATCTTTTGGCGGAACAGCTGGTACTTTTTCCAGATCAGCAATGAATCTATCACTAACGCTAAGGAATCTTTTCTCTGACATGTAACCCAAAAGCTCAGCAAAAAGGTTCCAATTGGCAGATCTGATAATACTTGAAGATATCAATATAGGATCTGTGCTTCTCAATTGTGAAAAGACAATCTCTTCCAATTTATCACCAAGATCATCACCTGTGGTATCAAAATTGACCTGCTTGACAACCTCAATCAAAACACGACATAAAATATAAATACTGATGATTGATTTTCTTTCCCCTTGGATTGCCGTTTCTCTAGATGATTGGACAAGAGACTCCAAGTAGACCTGCTTGGAGTCTTGCTGTTGGATGCTGGATCTTGATGAGTTATTTCTTCTGTGTGAGAACATGCTGACCGTACTTGAACTATGGCCGTGTTGCTTCTTGAAACTCAACGATTCTTTGTGTTCTTTCAGCGCATTGATTGCACTCTCCGCAGCATCGGCTGCCATAGCAGCGACTTCAGACTTAGACTTTCTCCAAAACATCACAGAGTCTATGACTGGTTTGGGGTTGCTTTTTGAGATATAACCTAAAGACGCGATGATCTTGTCAAAATCTGAATCAACACCCTCAGCTAAAAGATCAACCAAAGGCGGTTCAGTGTTTAGAGGGTATGTCAGGCAAACATTCAACTTTCGTTCAGCATGTCGAACAAACTGCGTGAACAGTATATGGAGCGTATACTCGGTGGACGTTTTGGAGTCAGTAGCCATTTTTCTCCTTATAACGTTCACTTCGTCCAAAGCGCCTGCAGTAGATGGTACAGTTATTGTATGACTTGCAAAAGAATTCCCCAAAGTGGAAACGCCTACTGAGTCCACATTGGTAGTGGCAGAAGATGACAGACCTGCAGATGACGAGGTTGCAAGATTTGGAAGAGCTTGATATGGTGCATCTGGCTCAAGTTGTATGGGTGTATATGCTGTTCGTTGATGTTGCGATGTTGTTGGTGCCTCTGAGGCCTTATCCAGATCGATCTCCGGTGAAGGCGCAGCCTCATAATCCTGGTCCAGCTCAGGAATACTAATAGTCGCCATGTCTTCTTCACTCAAAATGCAATACCAGAACAAATGCCACCCTATTAGCCTGAAAAGATCTCCTCCAGTTCAATTGTTCTGACTTTTTCGTTGTTATTGACTTCTCTATTTTTGATGTCAGAATTTTTGTATACGTGGATCTTGCCACCCGAACACCAGTCTCTACATGCTGTCTGGCTTCTGGTTGATCGTACATCGTTATAGCAACCCGAGAAGATGTCTACCTCCTTCTTTATATTTCTTCCATAGTGGTTCTTTTGTGCTTCCATCCAGCGCTACCTGGAACCCAGCATAAGAGTGCTTCCTGACGTGACCACCTCGTGCACAGTACATTTCAGACATGATTCTAGATCGATCTGCCCGGCTTTGAAAATTGAAAACAAAGGTCTTCACAAAACTCAGTGCCTGAATTCATCCCAGATATACAAGCAGCAATGAGTGGGATTGAAATATTACTGAAAGACCTGCCATTGGACGGTGTGAAGGCTGACTTTTCTTCTACTCTGGGGGCATTGAGCGACAGAAGCTCAAGAAAGATAGCCTACTTCGATGAGCTTTTCACCGGATTTGTTTTGCTTTCCAAGCTGCCCGAAGAGTCTGTTGAAGATATAACTGTCGACATCAACGTTCAGGACTTGCAGACAGACTCGGTTGTCCATACAGTCACCCTTCATCTCCCACAACCTCTATTGTCAAATGAGGATCAGACGAAGTCAATCTATAACTTCAAGTTCTTTCTGCCCTTCCCTAAAGTCAAGCTTGGTGATCCTGTTCTCAAGATTAGGGCACAGACTAGCCTGACAACCAAATCTGAAGATGATAAGAAACTGAAGATCAAGACCTTGAAAAGTTTATATCCAGCCCAAAGAAGAAACGTTCTTGAAGGTATAAATCACTCAATTCTCCATCATGACACGAGTATTGTACTCTCAGACGCGTTGATCAAAAACTCTAAGCATGAATTTGTGTTTCAAGAAGCTGAATTACAAAGTATAAAGACTACTGATATTTCCAATGAGCTGTCTTTGCCGGTTATTAGAACTCTGAGTGTGAGGCTTCGAAATATCAAGCTTAAAACGAACTGCATACTTTCCACCATAGATATAGAGCAAAGTTCTAAATCCAAAGAACTTGGGCTCGAAATTACACTCACAGATATTAACTTCAAATTTCAAGGGTCGGCTACTCTGAAGTACCCAATAAAACTCCCACTAGAGATAGCTAAAGATGACAGTTACTGCTTTACATATGAGCTTCAGTCAACTGATCAGGTAAACTATAAATCGATGGTGGAAGTTTCGTGCTTGGTAAACAGGACCCACAAAATACAGACTAAGTTGCTAACGAATTCTGACTTCACTCAAGCGACTCCATTTAAAAGAGCTTCTGCATCATCATTGAACGTCAACAATATTGGCTCATTACTAAATATCAGAATCAAAGGAAATAAAATCATCAAACTTGGCGAGGCATCGAAGTTGCGAGTCTCAATTGAGAACAAGTCCACGAAAGAGAGAAGCATGCTCATGGTGTTCAACGCTTCGAACTCCGATCACTTTGTTCCCAACCTCCCAAAGATAAAAGCTCTTATTCAACCATACCATCAAATATTGAAAAACTATACAAGCCTAAGAATCAAGAATCTGGGGGTTTTAAGTCTGGTCAACGAAGTTCACTTCAAGATACCTCCAGAACAGGTTTTCGAAAATGAGATTGAGCTTATGGGGCTAGAAGTTGGTGTGTTCAATGTTCAGGGTGTAAAGCTGATTGATCTATTGACTGGTGATAGCATAAATTGTGATAGACTACTTGAAATAATAGTAGACAAATAGAGGGATGTTTTCAGTCGTTGTCTATTATGTCTTTAGACGATGAATATATATTATTCTAGCAACTCATAAAAGTCTTACAGCTAATTAGCCAATCAGCATGGATAAAAACTCACGTCTCAGCTTCTCATAGTTAATTGATCTTCTGAGCATCAAGTCTCTTTTTCTCGGTTTAGGAACTTCGATTAACAAGTCTTCAAACTTGTTCAATATTTCATTTTTTGGGATCTCGCCAATCTCAAGACATAATCTTAAGAAGTTTGTCAGGTAGATCAAAACATTGGCTCTTAATGGAGGAAGCTTCTCCAGGATGTTTTCCATAATGTCACCACCTTCATTGATGTTGTTGCTACTTGCAAACCCATCAAGTAAATATGTAGATAAATCCTGTGACACGATCCCTCCATCAAGATTTCTCAACAGTAACAGCAATACTTTACAAACAGCCCTGCTTGAACTACCCTTGATAAAATCATCTGCTTTTTGTAGTTCCTCTAATTTCAACCCTTCATCTGCATCAATCCATTGAATAATATGTTTCTCTAAATCATGGGTATAGCTCAACTTAGTCTCATCCAGCATATCTTTGGTCATATGTTGGGTCAAATAATCAATCAATGTGTAAATTTGTTTAGGTATTCCAGAGTTGGTCTTCAATCCTAAGTTCAAATCATCAATTGTGCTACCAAAGTAACTCTTCTTAGCAACAAAGTTGGCGATAATAAAGAAATCCTGATTGTTCAAACTTCTCAATACAATTGTTTTGGTGAACTTTGAGCAACCAATCGGTAAAGTGGCAGAAACTTTCAGTATTTGTTCCCCTTTCTTTGGAATGATACCACTTAATGGTTCTATTCTATTTGGGACCGTACTCACATTCTCAGAGTTTTTCTCTATTTGATCTTGTGAATCAATGATTTCCCAAGTGATCTTACTTGGACTTAGATTGATTAACTTGACGTCAATTGTTGAGTTTGTTAAGATTGGTATTGTTTTTGTTGTCTCCAAATCCTCAATAATGAACGTAGTTCTGTTTGTGTTGTTGACTTTATCATCCATCAATTTGAAGAACTTCTTGACTAATTTGTTTCTTTTCTCATTGTTGATTATTGGTAACGTGACCTCAAAGTCTGATATGACAGGAGTGTGATCTGATAAAAAAATTTGGGGTGATGAATATCTCTGTATTTTCACAAACTTTGACTCTGAGTGGAATATTCTATCAGTATATGAGGGCTTTCTCTCTGGATCATAGTCCTCACCGGCAAACTTATATGTGGGAGGGAACTTGATGTCTCCCTCTTTAAAGTTTTTCAGGATTCTCCCCTGATCTTTCTCCAACAGCAAAGAGTCATACTCTAGTAAAGATCTATAGTCTTTTTCTTTTATCAAGGCTGTTATGATTTCATTTGATGCGCTCAATCTGTAATTTAGGTCACCCCCAATCAGGATGATGTTCTGGTCTCCTTCAATATCCTCTGAGCTTTCTTGCGTTGTTATCTTGAGTGATGATATAGGCTCTGAGGTCTCAGTAGTCACACTGTCCACTCTTGCGTCGACTTCAACCTTCTGAGAAGTTGATGGAACACTCTTGTCACCAGAATTTGTATCATCATCTGCGTCAGCATCAGGGGTATCATTGTCTTCATCACTCACACCAAATCCGGTCTCCTCATCACTTTCTGTATCGCTATCATTCAATGCATCAACCTCATCGACATCAAATAAGATACTCTCATCAGTTGTGGCCAAAACACCGTTTGACTTCTCATTCAATTCGAAATATTTTCCAACACCTTGGAATTCCCTTCTTCTTTTCAAGAGGAAGCTGTCGTTTTCACCAGCAGCAAAATGGCAATTTATAAAACTCAATTCAAACTGGTCGTTCATTTGAACTTTTGTGAGTATCGCACCTTTGTTACCATACAAATTCAGGAGGCCAGTTCCAAGTGAACTAATATCAATCTTACTGAAATTTATTGCCAACTCGGATCTAATAAGCAATATAGACGATAATCCCAATAGCTTATTCGTTGCAATGACCTCATATTTGTCATCTGGAAGAAGTTCTGATATCTTTGTAATCCAGTTATCAATAGCAATTTGAGACGATCTGAAATTCTTTGCACTCAATGGGATAATCTCTTGAAATCCTATGAAGAAACAGTCAACGGTGTAAATATCATCACCACCTAGTAATGTCTTCAGCTGCTGTGTGGTGATTCTCCCCGATAGTTGAGTGTCACCCTTCAAATTCCAAGATATATATCTGATTCTCAGATCCTTAGTTTCCAAGAATTGGTCCTCTAGTTCTTGGAGGTGGTTTTTCAGCCCAACGACATGATCGTGTTCTTCCTCATCCTCAGCAATTTCTTGGGTCGGTTCAGGCTCCTCTCCTTTTAGAAACGAGATGCCACGATTCCAAGCGTCCTGGAACCTCCTGAGCTCTTTCTTCTTCTTCTTGTCGATGTAATCTATCTCGATTCCGCCAATTTGGACAAACAGCTTACCGTCATGTGTTTCGGTGATGAACTCGTCATCGGTCGTCAACTGTATGAATTTCTCATAGTGCTTCTCTTTGGATGGTTGGATGGCATAGAGAGGAGTGTCCTTCTTGGATTCGTGTGGGAAATACCACAGCACCTTTGTGTTCAATTCCAAGTTCATGGTACTCTCTTCACTGCGCTTTTTTGGTCGTGGTTGGTAACGCCAAAGCTGAGATTTGTTCGGAAATGACGTCGTTTTTCCCTTTTTGCCTAGGATCAAGTGATAATAATTTTCTTTATGGCTGGGAACCGCGTTTTTGCGCATCACTACGTCTTCAATTATCTTATTTCTTACATGCAAATGAGCCCGGTGCTTCATTATTCGAATCTTATACACAGATAAGATATTGTCCGATAGAAATCGTTACTCTCTCCATCTATTTCTCTCATTTTTTCTTGTTTGCCTTTGCTTCTTCTTGCTCTTGTCTTAGTCTTTCGCTTTCTTCTTCATCATCCTCATCTTCTGACCCTAGATTTAGACTATCGTTGCTGTTTCTCAACCCATGGTATCCATCAGTCTCATCGTTATCATTCTGTAGAGATTGAATGTCATCTAATTCAAAGTCAGCTGCATTTTCTGGATCTGTTGGTAATTGTGAAGAAGCAGCCAGCATATATGAGGTATCAGTTGGTCTCCAAATAAATGCAATTAGATTGAAAATGAAATAATAAACCAGTGATGGCCAGAAATCCATAAAGAAGAATCTTGATTTCCAATGCTGCTCAATCAAGTCAGTGGTTGACATTCCAATGAAAATGAAAGCCGAGATGAAAATACCAAGTATCAAGACCAACAATGAAACAAATATGATCTTGAATAATCTCTTGTACATTTGCAATTTGATTATTTGCTTCTGAGCATTCAACAGTGCAGTTGTTTGTGATAGGGCTTTCAAAGTGACAATATAGAAAACGATTGTAACTATTGAGATTGGGATGGATGCAATAGCAGCAAGTGTATCAGCGCTCGCGTCAGCACCAACTAGATAATTTGTGATGATAAAGAAAACAGCAAACGAAAAATGCACTCCAGCCAGTATCTGAGATCTCAACATGTCTTTTCTGTCTAGTTTTGGATAAACGATACCATAACCGAATGAAATGATCAACAATAAGAAGAATGAGAATGAAAATTTGAACGCATTCAATATTGAAATGAAAACAACATATACTTTAACACCTGCATTTGAAGAACCTTTGACATTCTTTATATCATACAGAGTCCAGATCAAGATAGTTTCCAAGGTCAAGAATGAAAAAAAGAACAAAAAGTACTTCTGTAACGGAAGGATTTCATGTTTATGTTTCCAGAAATTAAACCCATAATAAGCAAAACTGATAGCATAGGCAATTGCCAAAGCGGCATATAGTGGAAGTTTTGGATATTCCGCAGCAGATATTTGACCAAAGGAGTTTTGAAAGTTGATCTCAATCTTATAATTTGAATCAAGCACAGCCTCATATGTTGCAACACAATAGTAACCAGTATTCTTCACTGGATAGATTGAATTAGCCTGAAGCCCTTTTGATTTGATATCGTATGTAAGAATCTCTGACTTATTTTGACCAAGTTTATCCTCATTGATGATGAATTGACCTAAATTTGCCTCATCACATAGTTTCAGATTAACAGCAGAATAATCGCACACGTATTTATAATTTCCATCAGGAGTCAATTTACCCAAAACGTCTATATCTTGATAATCAAACACTATGATCGATATATCAATGTTGTTCTCATCGCCATTGTGATTCACTAGGTTCGTGGAGATGTATGGATTTTTTGACCCACCCCAGGTAGATTTTGAGTACATCCCACTACATACTTGAGAGCCATCCTGATTCAAAGATTCCTTGTTGGCAGTGACCGCAACCAACGAAGTTGTTAGCGCGTACAGAAGCCATTTCAAAGAGAAACCTTTCATTTTTCACCTCAATTCGTCAGACTGATCTTCCTCAAAAAGCAACAAAAGTTATGCGGTGATTTCAATCGCTCGAACTTTATGAATTCGCTATTTTCCTTGATACAATTATTCTGGGAACCCGAAAAGCCCACCCGCGAACTTTCTCTGTAAAGCTGAGAGAGAATTGCTCTATCAAAACGTTCTGTATGTTAATGCTAGAAAGAAGTGGGAAAGTATGGGAACGAAAAGGTGGTAAGAACTAAACAGTGGTGTGGACAGAGAGCTATACCTATCAACTATTAAACATAATAACACTGCATCCGAGATGGGTATATGACCGGATATTCACTTACAACAACCGAGTTCGCGGTGATTCCGATTTTTCCAGTTGTAGTTGGTTCACGCACGCTGAAGATCTCCCGCTAGTGCCTCGCCAGCTCTTCTGTCTCCACTAGCTTGCCCTCCTCCTGCGCAATCTGTGGCTAAGCGCGAAGGGCGAAGAACGCTAGCCAGATAACCTAAACACGGCCTCTTGATGGTTTTCGTTTTGCCCATCACAGCTGACCATTTAGGTTTCCACTCCCTTCCCAGTTCAATCTCCTTCTATATATACCCTCATACCCCCTTTCCCACTGTACTGAGGTTTTGCGGGTCTCCTCTTGTCGCCTATAGATCATGTTGAAGGTATTCGAATCAACTACTTCAGCCTGCAATCATACAACGATATTTCACCACAAACCTCAACAATCCAATCCAAGCTCACCTCTGTTGGTCTTCATACCTGGAAATCCAGGCTTCATCCCATACTATACAAAATATTTGACGCTAATAGCCAATGATGCCCCTTCAGAATTGGAGATCCTAGGTATCTCTCATGATGGATTCACGCAACCTGAAGATTCTAATATCTATACACTCAATGATCAAGTCAAACATAAAATAGAAATCATGAAAGCACATTTGAAAGATGACAAGGAATCAAAGAGAGATGTTTATATACTGGGTCATTCTGTTGGTGCATGGATAACTCAAAGAATAGTGGACGCTACTCCAGAAATAAACTACAAGTTTGTCGGGTTCATCACCCCAACCATCGTTGATATACATAAATCGTCCAAAGGATCTCTCCTCTGGTATACCACCAAAACAATTCCAAGTTTCTTCAAATCAGCAGGTTTCTTATCAAGCATTGCTTCGTATCTCCCAACATCAATCATTGATACATCGCTGAATTGTGCCATCAAAACCACTGATGATTTCTATGAAGCTAAAACAATCACAAAGCAGTTCATACTGACTCCAAATTTCGTTAAACAGAGTCTGGCACTTGCGACGGAAGAAATGAAAGTGATACAAAGTGACTGGCAGTATCAAGATCTCTGGTTCAGCAAACATGAAGATTTGAAGAAGTGGTTCTTCTTCACCAGTCCAGATAGCTGGGTCAGCGATGCTACGCAACGAGAATTGGTGAGTTTTCTCAACGGGTTCCAGAATGTTGCGATTGATCGTGACAATTACATCCACCACAGTTTCTGCATAGGCCAGAGTGAGTTGTTTGCAGATATCACAAGAAGAGCCTTCAACAGAATGCTTGACGAGTAGAAATTCAGCACAGACATCGATGCAACATTATCTAGTGCTGCTGCCAATTTCCTTAATTAATAATACATATAGCCGAACTATCTCACGTGACACTAGCTAAAACAGCCGATTTGTAATTTATTATGTAAATTTGGGGATCTTGCCACTGCCAAAAAAGAAAATAATCAATCAAATCTAAAAAAGCGTCTTCAGTCAAGAGGCGACATTCAAAACAAAAACCAATCAAGTCGACAACTTTGGCCATAACAACATACAAGCTACACACATCCGGATCTTCATATTGCTGTCCTCGTTGCATCTCCCTCTCGTCTTCCCCCAGTGTTATAACTACTTGCTGCTCCCTCCTGGTTGTGCTCGCCTTTCACGTCTTTTCCCAGATCTTCCCTTTCATTTTTGAATCGTGAGAGTTGTGGATACCCCATCACTAAATATTCATAATGAGAGATTCAAACTACAAGTCTGTTGCTCAAAATAAAGCTGCTGTGTCCATCACAACTACGCTTTATGATAGACGGGCCCTGGATGCTACATGTGACCAGCCGTTAGTCAACTCCCTTAACCATTTGACATATTTGACTTCATCTTCTGCAAAAGTTCGTGACACTTTGGCCACTGATGGTGGTCTTGAAAGATTGGTCTGCATTCTTCATGAGTGTAGAAAACAACCAGATTTGACTAGGAGAGTCAAATATAACAAGAAGAAAACTATCAAGGAAGAAAAAGAAAGTGCCCTAATTGCTTGGAAATGGGCCTTAGCTTTTCAGTGCCTGGTTCTGATTGGAACAAGAGGTACGGAACAAATCAGAAAGAGAGTCGTTGAAGCTGGTATCATTCCTATCATCGCAACAGTGCTGGATAACTATCTTTTAATTGTTCGGAACTTCGATAACGAGACTGACCAGAACTTCACAGAACCATTCATAAAGATTGTTTCTTCCCAATTGCATAAGACAAATAATAATGATACAAATAATAAATATAATAATAATAATAATGACAGTGATGAATATGAAAATAATGATGGCTATTATAGCAGTCCAAACAAACAGAACTTCAATGATAGCTATGACCTAACAACTATACTGGACAAAGATTCCAAAGTATACCAGTATTTGAAAAAAAACAATCCTTTAGCCCAAGATGACTCAGAATCACTCAATTCGAGCTTAGAGGTTGATGAATCAACAGTTGAGCAGAATTTGCATGATATAAATGAAAGAATTGCGTCCCCTAGAGTGTTTCTCAACGGCATATTGGTTCCAAAAGATGATGATATAGTCTGGTCGTTACAATTACTTGCATTCATATCGAAATACTCAGCTTTAAAGGATACATTGCAATTTACTCATCTGGTTGATACCCTATCATTGAGATCGATGGTCAAGGGTCAGAACAGTTTGGATCCCCTTTCTTCTGGCTCCGAGAATGAAGATTTTGGAATGGACAATGATGTTGATTATGATTTAATTTCAAGTACGTCTTCCGACGATCAATTCAAATCCCACACAAGTCAGATTCCATTGGTTTCTTCTGAAGGATCACCTTCACAATCTCAGACAATTGAGCCATCTACCCAAGAATCCTCTACTATCCTTATCCAAAGAGATAACATTTCAGATGAGAACATTGTTGACTCCAAAAACATCATTTCAGCTCTACAACATCGTTCACGTCTGACTGCTTCTTCATCATCATCACTCCTCTCCGATTCGAGCCTGAGTTCCTCAACAGTAAGAACTGGAACAACAAATAATACTTCAATCAGCCCAGACCAAGACCTCAAGGAATGTTTCAGATTGAATTGTCTCGACCAGGGTAGACCTAAATCTCTTACGAGGTCGTTATTAAACTCAATCATGAAGTGTGAGAAGAATTGCAAAGAATCAAATGATCCTGATACCAAAGCTTTCTGTTTGATTGAACTGAATATCAAACTATCAAATTGCTATAAAAAGTGCAAATTTCAAGAGAAGTTGAACTCAATAGCAAACTCTAAGGCTAAGAGACTGGAATACCAATCTAAGTGGAATTATGAGAATTATTTCAACAACCCAAACAACGCCAAACCGAATGCTGATTTTGACCCAACTTCAATAATAACACACCCATTGAACATCTTCCCGTTAGTTGAAAAGTTCACAGACAAATCTATCAATATTCCAGACATGTGTTATTGGTCTGGTGTCATCATGAGAAACTCATGTCGTAAGGATGAGCAGAGAGGTGGTGTTAGACAATGTGCAAGCTTTGATTGTGGGAAATGGGAGACTTATCCAAGAGAGTTTGCCAAATGTCGAAGATGTAAAAGAACCAAATACTGTTCAAAGGATTGTCAATTGAGAGCATGGATATATCATAAACACTGGTGTGTTGATTCAAATAGCTCTTCAGCTCATGGGGGATCTTCCTCTGCTGGTACATCACATGCAACTACTTCGTCTTCTTCTGCTGTGGCTCCGTCCATACATCCTGAGATGGGAAGAACAGATGTGAATGGCCTTGAAACAGGAACTACCACCACTACAGATAGTGAGATAGTTTCAAGAGATGAAATGGTTACTTCTCGGTTGAATGAATTACTTTAATGAGACATCTATTGTTCCCTTGCCATTTTTCATTCATTATTTGCTATCACTATCATATTATTAATGTCGTCATATATGCATAAAGACTTTCCCATCAGTTCTGTTTTGTTGTGTTTTACTTACCTTGTCCTTGAGGTGTTGTTTTCTACGTTGGGACCCTTCTGTTTATAATTCTTTAGCTGAAAGCGAAAAGTCATAGATATTGGTTTGATTGGTTTACAGTTTGTTGGCGTTTTTTGATATAGTTTCATTGCCCTTGTGGTCAGGGATATTATCCTCTGGTTCTTAATGGCTAGTATACTCTTTTACAAACATTCACAACTATACGTAATTTCCTCAAGTATCCAAATTGACGCTGGCGGCGCCTTTATCATATTCACGCGAAATTCTAGACACACGAATTTTGACACAACAAAGAAACAAATTAACAACACAAAAGAACAAGTGCAACAAACTTCATGGCAATTGATCTCAGTGAAATCGAGTTGAGTGCTCCATTAGAATGTCGGTATCAGATAACTATACTCCACAGTCGGAGAATTTGAACCAATTGAATAAAGTTTTGGGTGATTTACATGATATTACAAAACAAAACACTGCCTTGAAGAACAGAATATTTGCCAATGTTAATCTTATAGTTAAGGATATAGAAGGTGGTAACTCAAGTAATAAAGAGTTGGTCGACGAGTTGAACTTCTTCTTGTCACGGCTTGAACTTAAAGAGAAGGGCAGCACTTCAAAAAGATCAAATGGTAGCACTGAGAGCCCTGATGCTAATAACAACCAAGACGAGTCGAAAACTGATGAACAAAAGGAACTTGACCAGAATAAGAGGCTGAAGGCAATACTTGAACAGAAACAGCAATTTCTTGCATGTCTAAGAGAAACCAGTAAAGAATATGAGGAAGGTATTGATACATTGTTATCTGATATCGAAAAGAAGAACTCTATCACCAATATGGCAAAGTTGAAATCAATTGAGGAGTATAGAACGTTGATTTACAAGGCACAAGATGAAGAATGGAGAGAGTATGAGGAGTACATCAAAAAGCAAGACATGATCTATGAACTTGCTAGGGTTCTGAGGACGTTCTATCAAAATACGGAGATGATCTCTACCAGTTCGGTCTGACTGTCAAAGAGATCACACTGGTTTCATGAGCCCTCTAATTAGAGTGAAGCTCTGTGTGTAATTACGCCCACCTCCAGGCAGAACCACTCTGATGTTCCGTTGAATCTGTGACGGTTAGAGTCTAAGTGATTCAGAGCGTCACCATAAAGCTCAGTGAATTCTCAGTCAAATCGACTAAACATTAACTACTCCCTGTTAGTGGGCCATCAATAATCAGAAAATACATATAGCCAATCGTGTGACAATTGAACATTCGATGGTCGGATACATAGAAATGCTTGTATAGTGAAAGTTAACGCTAGAAGCTGCCTTTCAGCCAGTAGGGCCCTATAGAAATGCCGCCCAAAAGCACTTTGGCGAATGAGGAGAAAGGGTTCCCTTCCAACATAATTATAGAAGTTATGACTCTGCCTGTTTGGCTTTTGGGCAAAGTCATCTCATTTATCGATTCCATCAGCTATTTGGGCCCGGTGCGCTTTAACCTATATCCCGGCTTTCCTATTGGCCTTTTTCCTCGTATGTCCAATTTTGTCCGTGTCTCTAGTCCTCTGTCTAATCAACTGCAAAAAAAAAACACCCATTTTTTTCTCAACATGGCAGCCTTGCTACAGCCAACAACCTGGACTGCTATCTTCTCCTTCAAGTTACAAAGAGTTGATGAAGTACAACAGTATCAACGAGGTATAACTGTACGCAGAACTTGTTTCAATGGCACCAGTCGAAATGTCTTGAGCGTTTGAAGAAATCTTGTTCTCTCACCAACCTACAAGCGTTGATGAGGCCGGCTTAGGACTTTCTCATGGGTTTAATTCCTAGCGTAAATCTGGGTCCGGGTCCTTTACGGATGCCATGCAGAGCCAACAATGTCCTTGAAATGAACAGATGTGCGGTTCACTTTGAGAGCTTCAGAGAAACGGAGATGGAAGTCGTAGTGGTACCATGAGAAAGAGGAATTGAAAGAAGTGGAACTGTCTCTTTTATACACAAATCTGAGATAATGAATAATTGCTCGTTATCAGTACTGTAGTCAACCTATTGTTTGATATTTGCTCACAATTCACGAACCCTTCAAATCTGAAGAGATCTTTGTGCTTTTCAAGATGGAGCCAAGCTCACAGTCACACCCTGAAATAAGCTTCGTTTTCTTGTCAATTGTCATCCTGTATTTGGCAACCGTTACAGACGTCTGCATATAATTCAAATAGCCAAATGCTAAATGCTGGAAATGTCCCAGAAATTTCCTGGACCTGGGAAACAGTAATAGACTAGACTCAACCGACCATCAAGGTCCACAATTGAGACCCGCTCAGGTCCATACTAAAAAAAATTTGATTATCTTGATAATCTTTGATCATTTAAAAAAGGATATTGAGAACCCTTTTTCAATCTCTGCTCTTTTACACCGTTCGTTTACATTTGAATAAGGTACACTAAAACAAAATGGCGAACAAAGTCTTCAATGTTGCTGTTTTCTTTGTCGTTTTTAGAGAGTGTCTAGAGGCTGTCATCGTTATATCAGTCCTACTCTCTTTCTTAAAGCAATCCATTGGTGAAAATGACCCAAAATTATATAAAAAACTGGCTAGACAAGTCTGGATTGGTGCTGCTTCAGGGATCACAATCTGTTTGATTATCGGTGGTGGTTTCATTGGTGCTTACTACGGTTTACAAAATGATATTTTTGGTAACTCAGAAGATTTATGGGAAGGTATTTTCTGTATCATCGCAACTGTGATGATTTCCTTCATGGGTATTGCTATGTTAAGAATCAACAAAATGCAAGCTAAATGGAGAGTCAAGATTGCTAGATCATTGGTGGAGGTTCCCAAAAAGAGAAGTGATAGATTTAAACTAGGTTACCTTGGTAGAAAGTACGCTATGTTCTTGTTACCATTTGTTACCACTTTAAGAGAAGGTTTGGAAGCTGTTGTCTTTGTTGCTGGTGCTGGTGTCACCACTGCAGGCTCAAGTGCCTCTGCTTATCCATTGCCAGTTGTTGTTGGTTTGATTGCTGGTTTAGGGGTGGGTTTCTTGTTATATTATGGTGTTTCTTACTCTTCTCTTCAAATCTTTTTGGTTGTCTCCACCTCTATCCTATATTTGATTGCTGCTGGGTTGTTCTCAAGAGGTGTTTGGTTCTTTGAGAATCATGCTTTCAACAAAGCCACTGGTGGTGATGCTTCAGAATCTGGTGATGGTAATGGTTCTTATGATATTACTAAGACTGTCTACCATGTCAACTGTTGTAATCCTGAACTGGATAACGGTTGGGATATCTTCAATGCTCTTCTAGGATGGCAAAACACTGGTTACATTGGTTCAGTCTTAGCTTATAACATTTACTGGTTGGTCTTGATCATTGTTGTTTTATTGATGCTGTACGAAGAAAGAATGGGGCACCTACCATTCTGCAAAAACTTAACATTGGCACAATTGAACCCAATGTACCACATTAAGAATAAAAAGAAACTGGAATTGACCGACGAAGAAAGGGCCGATTTGTTTGAGCAAGCACATCAACTAAAATTTGCCAAAGATGGTGAAATATATCAAACCACGGCGCAAACGGTTGAGCAAAGTTCTGTTGAGTTGACGGATATCGCTGCTTCTACAGCCAAACCTTCATCAAGTTGAGTGATGTTTTTATACCAAATATATATACATAATGATAATGTCACTGCTATATGTGAGTTTACAATACAATTGTAGCCCCTATCCCCTGGCACATCAATTACAATCAACATAAGTCAGTTTCTTGTTGTGATCAAATCTTCATGCTTGATCACGTGACTAAAATATACCGAAGAAATTAATTACTCAAGAATCATAATCACCGAGCCAATATTCGATCAGACATTGTAGTTGACGTTATACATTGATGATATCAACATATTATGACCATTAAATTTTGAATATATAGCTGAAATCTTTCAATTGTGGCAGATAATATAAAAATATTTTATGAATTATAATATCAACTAGCGCCTGAGATTTCAAATTGACCACCTTAGTCTTTGAAATTTAAAGACTTATATGTTCCCATATTCACAAAAAAAGTAAGAATATTATATATTTGTTAGTAATTATATGTTCAATCTTTTGATAACAAAAACTATTGTTCATGGCTAGCTTCAGGATTCAGAGGCTAACTCATTACTTAGGAAACAAAGATGATCTGGTGTCAAAGTGCGCGCTAACACAATGAGCATCCCACTATATCTCCGAATGAGTATAGATGAGAGAGATAGCCGGGTAAACATTCCGCGAAATTGAAGACAAGTGCTCAGAAAATCATCAGCTACAGTAGTGATAATGGTGACAATTGAGATTTAGGTGGTGAGATTTCAGTTTTGAAGAGCATGGTGTGAATATTCACTATGTTTATCTGCTACCAACAACGAAAGGGACCCTTCATTAGATTTTCATGAAAGGTAAACAAACATGCAGGGTCTGGGATGCTCTTCATCCAGTCCCTCCGATCTTGTTGTCCAAATAAGGGAAAAGATAAGCTAAAAACTCTTACTTTTCACTCAAAAAAACTGCAGAATGATGGTACAGGATTGACAAGAATGACGATAACCTCATTATTATTGACTACTTAGTTAAATTATGGTGATTTCAAACGATATGCTGGTTATGTGTCATAAAACTCAGTCTTTTGAAGTTATAAACCAGTGATTTTTCTTGGCACAACGACCATGGAACACCCATTTTGATTGATATTTGTCCACTGGAAAGCAGATTACGGGACATAACATACTTAAGAATATGCATAATCTCGTTGATCGGTTGACTATTCAAAGTATTTCACACAGCGTCCGATTCAGTGGGTTATGCATAATAATATCAGTCAGAATAAATATAAAGGACATAAAATTCCCAGTGTCCGTCTTTCCTTATTGTGAAGATTTTTTTTCCTCTTTCAGATCTCAAGTGGTTTCTCTAGTTATTCTTCAACAATGGCTAATAAAGTATTCAACGTTGCTGTGTTCTTCGTTGTTCTCAGAGAAAGTTTGGAAGCTGTTATTGTTATTTCAGTTCTGCTTTCTTTCTTGAAGCAGTCTCTAGCAGATCAGGATAAAGCACTTTACAGAAAGCTTTCCATTCAGGTTTACGCTGGGGCAGCTGCGGGTCTTCTTATCTGTTTGATCATTGGTGGTGGTTTCATTGGTGCTTACTACGGTCTGCAAAATGATATTTTTGGTAACTCTGAAGATCTTTGGGAAGGTATTTTCTGTATGATTGCTACTGTGATGATTTCTTTCATGGGTATTGCTATGTTAAGAATCAACAAAATGCAAGCTAAATGGAGAGTCAAGATTGCTAGATCCTTGATTGAGGTTCCAAAGAAAAGAGCAGATAGATTCAAAATTGGTTACTTGACTAAGAAATATGCTATGTTTTTACTACCATTTGTCACCACTTTGAGAGAAGGTTTAGAAGCAGTCATTTTTGTTGCTGGTGCAGGTGTTACCACCTCAGGTTCAAAAGCCTCAGCTTACCCATTACCAGTTGTTGTGGGTTTGATTGCTGGTATTGCTGTTGGTGTTTTGCTAT
Organism: Wickerhamomyces canadensis; assembly: GCA_003707015.3. Taxonomy (NCBI): domain Eukaryota; kingdom Fungi; phylum Ascomycota; class Saccharomycetes; order Phaffomycetales; family Wickerhamomycetaceae; genus Wickerhamomyces; species Wickerhamomyces canadensis. The sequence goes on along the minus strand of PPMU03000028.1, from coordinate 39,391 downwards.
ACTACGGTGTTTCCTACGCTTCCATGCAAATTTTTTTGATCATCTCAACTTGTATCCTATATCTGATTGCTGCTGGTTTGTTTTCCAGAGGTGTTTGGTACTTTGAGACCAACACTTTCAACAAGGCCACTGGTGGTGATGCTTCAGAATCGGGTGACGGTAATGGTTCTTATGATATCACAAAGGCGGTTTACCATGTTAATTGTTGTAATCCTGAATTGGATAACGGTTGGGATATCTTCAATGCTCTTCTAGGATGGCAAAACACTGGTTACATTGGTTCAGTATTAGCTTATAACCTTTACTGGTTAGTCTTGATCATTGTTGTTCTATTAATGTTGTTTGAAGAAAAGAATGGACATTTACCATTCTGCAAAAACTTAACACTTGCTCAATTGAACCCATTGTATTATATCAAGAACAAGAAGAAATTAGAATTAACTGATGAAGAAAGAGCTAAACTATTCCATGACGCCCAACAATTGAAATTCGCTAACGACGGTGGTGTTATTGATGACTCTCAACAAACTGGGACAGTCGCTGCTGGATCAGGAAGCACCGAGAAATCTTCAATCTAAACGAAAGTATCTCTCTTTTAATAGTTAATAAAATTGATGGCTTTCAAGAAGTTGTCGCTCAATATGAAGTTAATTACCCGTAAGATGTACTATCGACTATCTTCACATCAATGCGTACAGTCGTCAGTGATTTGGGTCTATCATGGTAATTCCACCTGTGTTTCATACCGATTAACAAGGTGTCTTGGGCTCTGGTGCTTTGAGCCGAGGCTCTTGGCGACACTTCGGCCGGGTAAAGAGCACGCAAATCTGGTATGCGCAATTTGTAGGAGCCAAGAGATCACCAAGATCGTATAAATTTGACACAATTCTCTTGATATTTTACAGCTTTCTTTCACACAAGGAGGTCCTTGATACTATGCCACCCTCTGTTCCAATTCAAGGGTCCTTTGGTAGTTTTCATGAAAGGTAAACATTCATGCAAGGCCTGAAAGCAGATACGGCTAGTCTCTACACTAAGAATTTGAAAACCAATGAATAAATCTGGTAAAAATGGGTGCTTTTCACTGGGAAAAAGAGCTAGATGAAGTTTTGCGAGTGATATACAAGTGCACATCATCTAAATGACCTAGTGCTATACAAGTTTAGGGTGATTTTGTTTCAAATGGTGATTATATGTCAAAAAAGTTAGTCTTTTCAGGAAAGCAGCGGTGAAAACACCCAATTTTGTCCAGGACTCCCTCCATATCGTGAAAACGTCGAAGTTGTGGCAAGCTGAGAACTGCTTAAATGAGACAGATCTGGGACATCGGGACAAGCAATGTATGCATAATCTGATCAATCAGTTAAGTGTCGAAAGTATTTTTCATTGAACTTTTGAGACATGTCTGCACTCAAGGTAATTTGCTTCTGGGAATATAAATCACTTTGAATCCTCTCAGTTTCACTGTTATTTAATCCCCTTTGTAGCTTGAATTGACAACTCTATATAATAGGCCTTTGCTAATCATGTCTGGAGGATCCAAAGTTTTCAACGTCGCTGTGTTCTTCGTTGTTCTAAGAGAGTGTTTGGAAGCTGTTATTGTTATTTCAGTCTTGCTTTCTTTCTTAAAACAAGCTATTAAGGAATCAGATAGAAAACTATACAAAAAGTTGTTAATACAGGTCTACGTCGGTGCAGTCTGTGGTGTCATAATCTGTTTGGCTATCGGTGGTGGTTTCATTGGTGCATACTATAGATACCAGAATGATATCTTTGGAAACTCTGAGGATTTATGGGAAGGTATCTTCTGTATCATTGCTACTGTTATGATTTCTTTCATGGGGATTGCTATGTTAAGAATCAATAAAATGCAAGCTAAATGGAGAGTCAAAATTGCCAGATCCTTAGTTGAAGTTCCAAAAAGAAAATTAGATAGATTCAAACTTGGCTACATTGCAAAGAAATATGCTATGTTCTTATTACCATTTGTCACCACTTTAAGAGAAGGTCTGGAAGCTGTTGTCTTCGTTGCTGGTGCAGGTGTTACCACATCGGGTTCCAAAGCTACTTCATATCCATTACCAGTTGTTATTGGTTTGATTGCTGGTATCTCTGCAGGTGTCTTATTATACTACGGTGTTTCGTACACCTCCATGCAAATCTTTTTGATTGTCTCAACTTGTATCCTTTATTTGATTGCAGCTGGTTTATTTTCCAGAGGTGTTTGGTATTTTGAGAATTATGCTTTTAACAAGGCCACTGGTGGTGATGCTTCAGAATCTGGTGATGGTAATGGTTCCTACGATATTACTAAGACTGTCTACCATGTCAACTGTTGTAATCCTGAATTGGATAACGGTTGGGATATCTTCAATGCTCTTCTAGGATGGCAAAACACTGGTTACATTGGTTCAGTCTTAGCTTATAACCTTTACTGGTTAGTCTTGATCATTGTTGTTTTATTAATGTTGTTCGAAGAAAAGAATGGACATTTACCATTCTGCAAAAACTTAACATTGGCACAATTGAACCCAATGTACCACATCAAGAACAAAAAGAAACTAGAATTGACTGATGAGGAAAGAGCCCAATTATTCAATGCTGCTGATAAATTGAAATTCAATGCTGCGGGTGAACTGGAAGCCACCACTAAATAGAATGCTGGAAAGTAGTAAATGACACAATATACCGTTACTTAATCGATTGATGTGCTGGATTTGTAAGGAAGTAGCTCCGTAAATTGCGGTAGCACCGTAGCTGTGCATCGCTTCTTGAAGAAATGTCTGAACTCAATTATAATTCTCACCAGACTCCGCCGCTAAAACCGCCGCTAGAAGCGCCCCGTAGTTAACAAAAATCCAAACTGACTAGTGACTAGAAAAACATCAATCACAACAAACTAATATAAAAAGGCAGTATCCGCCTCGCTTTTGGCCCAATTGTTGCTTCAAGTTCTCATCAGTACTTTACAGATATCACTACAATGTCCATTTTGAATTCTCCATCTATCAGTTCCAGAGGTCTGGGTGTCATGAGTTTGACTTGGAAGCCAACCCCAATTCCTCAAGACATCGCATTCAATGCCATCTTAGAAGCCATCAAGATCAACTTACCACAGAAAACTTTCATTAATGGTGGTGAGTTTTATGGTCCTGATCATCTTAATTTGAAATACCTCCAAGCTTTCTTCAAGAAGTTCCCTGAACAACGTCAACATACCATCATTTCAATCAAAGGTGCTGCTGACTTGACCACTCTTGCTCCACTTTCAGACAAGAAATCCATTTTAGAGTCAATTGATAGAATCCTTGAATACATTCCAGATCTTGATATCTTTGAACCTGCTAGAATTGACCCTGAAATCCCACTGGAGGATGTTGTTGCTGGTCTAGATGAAGCTGTTGAAAGCAAAAGAATAAAAGCTTACACTCTTTCAGAGGTCGGTGCCAACACCTTGGAAAAAGTCTACAAATTGGCCAAATATAAACCAGTCGGTGTTGAAATAGAGTTCTCCTTATTCACCAGAGACATCATTGAGAATGGATTGGCTGCCAAAGCAGGTGAATTGGACGTCCCATTGATTGCCTACAGTCCATTATCTAGAGGATTCTTAACAGGTGAAATCAAAACAAAATCCGACATTCCTGCTGGTGATATCCGTCATCTCTTTGAAAGATTCAGCGAAGAGAATATTCAAAAGAATGTCAAAGTTGTTGACTATTTGAAAACTTTATCAGCTGAAAAAGGTGTCACTCCTGCTCAGTTGGCAATTGCTTGGATTTTATACCATGATGGAAAAACAATCAATGGTGTCAAATTCCCAAGAATTATCCCAATTCCAAGTTCATCAACTGTCTCTAGAGCTCAAGAGAATCTTGCTAAAGTTGAACTAACAGATGCTGAATTTCAGAAACTCAATGAATACATATCTGGTGAAACCGTTCATGGTCACAGATACAATCAACACATGCAAAAACATCTCTTTGTTTAACATGTCAACTACAGTGTTTAAATTCAATAGAGAGGTGTCTTTTGAGTAGTATAATTCGTAAGTATAAAGCGTTATCGCCTCAACTTCCTTTCAGTGAGCCTTATCATTTGGATCAATTTTGAAAATTTTATCCGGATTCATGATTCTTAGAGGGTCCAAGCTAAGTTTCAGCTTTCTCATAACATCAATAGTTTCAACACCTAGTTCATCCTGTAAAGAATCTCTCTTTGAATAACCAATACCATGTTCACCGGAACACGTTCCTTCATAATACAAACTTCTATCAACCATTCTTTTGACTAATTTCATTGCATTATCAGTATCTTTAGCATCATACATAACAAGACAATGGAAATTCCCATCACCCACATGTCCAACAATAGTGGTATAGAGTCCTGATTGCTTTGTATCCTCAACGGTCTCCTCGATCATTTTGGATAGATTTGAGATTGGAACTGCAACATCAGTTGACCAGATCTTTACATCTTTTGAGATCTGAGCACGTCCATAATCAATAGATGACCAGAAGATTGATTTTCTGGCGCTCCATAGTTCAATTTGTTCTTGTTCATTTTTGGCAAAGGTAAAACTTGAGGTGTTATTCTTCTTAGAGATAGTTTTAACTTCATTGATGGTTTCTTTCAAGATATTTTTATTATTACTACCAAGTTTGAAAAATAGAGTTGGCTTTTCATCCCATTTTCTTGAAGTTTGACCCGAAAAGTTAATACAGGACATCATTCTTTCATCTAGTAGTTCAATTGCATTTGCTTGAATACCATTCTGAATCAACTGAGTAACGGTGTTGGTGGCATCAATGATAGAGTTGAATGTGGCAACTGCAACAGTCTCATATGAAGGTTTAATATGCAATTTGAGCGTAGCTTCAGTGACTATCCCTAAAGTACCTTCACTCCCAATGAATAATGATGTTAGATTATAACCATTTGAACTCTTTTTAGGTCTTCTCTTGGTCTTGATTATTGAACCGTCAGCTAGAACAACAGTCAAGTTCACAACATTTTCCTTCATAGTACCATATCTAGAGGCGTTTGTACCGGAACAACTAGTTGCCACACTTCCACCTATTTGAGCACCAGGGCCAGGATCTGGACCGAAGAATAATCCATATTGAGAGACAGCTTCATTGACTTCTTGCCATGTTACCCCAGCCTGGACCGTTATGTCCAAATCATCCTTGTTGATCGCAATCACTTTGTTGAGTCTCGACACGTCAATGACTATACCTCTTCTGGTGGAGATGTATTGACCTTCAATTGAGGTTCCACCACCGTAAGGCAGGACTGGTATACGGTATTCATGTGCAATCTTCAACACCTCTGAGACGTCCTTGGTTGAGCCAGGATAGACAATGAGTTTTGGGCGCTGGTCATCGGTTGGAGGATGTAAAGTATAGTTGTTTGTAGAGTGTTGTTGAATGTCATTGGCTTCATCTGATACATGCTCAGGTCCTAAGATGGCTATGATTTTCTCTTTGGCAAGATCGAAGTCCCATTTTGTACCGTAGTTTGGAGATGGTATATCTGATAGTGATGTTTTCGAAGAGTGAGGGAAGAGAAACTCAGGAGGAGAGGCTAATGTCTGATTCAGAGCCAAATAGAACCCAATGATACCACCGGAAACAACACCAGCGAAGATTCTTAACCGTACACCACCAGCTGTCGCTGAGTAAGTCTTCTTTGGAGCTGCAGAAGAGGCAAATCTCAGGCTACGGTGCAGACCAGATCTCCTAATACTTCTGATGGCACTGAACGAAGAAAAAAGAGGCCTCATCCTATGATTCAGTCAGGAAAAACGCCAAATTTTGTTCAGATTGATTTATCCTCGTTGATGTTTTTCTCTATGGGGTAGGCAAGAAAAACAAAGATTTAAAAGACCATTTTCCTCCAATTACGGAACGAAACCCCGATCAGGCAGATTTAGCGAGGCCAATGACCGTGAAGCAGTTTGACGATCCAGACTTTGAGAGCTTGAGGAGCCAGAGACAGCAGTTTTATCTCTTTGGAGAGCATATCCAGAAGTCCAGAGCACCTTTTTTGCACAACACCCTCTTCAAGCTGTTGAAGCTGGACTGGGAGTACTCACTATTCGAATCATCAGACTTTGATCAGTTCAATGCCAAATTCCAAAATGAAGGTCTGATAGGTAGTGCTGTGACGATGCCAAACAAGGTCAAGGCCGTTGAGCACGTTGATGAGTTGGATCCTATCGGGAAAGGCTGTGGTTCGATCAATACAATTTACTCAAGAATAGATCCAGAAGATGGTACTGTCAAAAAAATCGGAACAAACACTGATACTGTTGGTATTGAGAAGAGTTTTATGATGAACTATCCAGAAGAGACTGCTAGTTACGCCAACTTACCTGGTCTAGTTTATGGTGGAGGTGGTGCTTGCAGATCTGCCGTTTATGCTCTTTACACTCTACTAAATGTTTCCAAGATTTATATCATCAATAGATTTGCCTCAGAAGTCGTCGATGTCAGAGACAGCATGGTTGCCAACGGATTCAAAGGTGAAATAATTCATGTGTCTACACCTGAACAGGCGAAAACACTAGAGCTTCCAAAATTAGTCGTCCTCACAGTTCCTAATTTCGCACCAACTACTCAAGAAGAACTGCTGGCTAAATCTACCTTGGATGTTTTCAAGAACCAGGATAATCCAGGGATAGTCTTGGAAATGTGCTATCATCCTGTTATTGAAACTCTGCTATATAAGGAGTTTGTTAAATCTAACTGGAAGGTAATCAGCGGAGTGGAAGCCATGATATACCAAGGTATCGCTCAACAGATTTTGTGGACTGGTATTCCCTTAGAACAACTTCCAGTTAAGAAAGTTGTAGAGATCCTGTATGATTCCATCAAGGCTGAACAACAAGAGGAAAATTGATCATTGCGATAGAGAAGATACAATATAGATCCATATACAGTTAGCTCCAATGTAGATCTGGAGACTCAGACAGGGCACTTCAGTCATTGTATTAGTGGTAGGTCAATCACCGGTGGTAGCCCGAAGGGTAAACAAACAAAACTTTCTCCAAGCTCAACTCACTGCGAAGAACGTAAAAACACGCTGCTCAAATGTCGCAGACCACAAGAGTAAGGAAGAAGCCAACTATCCACGCCTGTCCCAAGCTATATGTCTGTTATCTATTAAGATCCATCCCCAGACCAAACTCATTTTACATAGGATCTACTCCTGATCCAGTACGAGTGAGTACCAAATATACGTCTAATGTGACTTGAGACTCCACTAACCACCTGAACCAAAGAGATTGAGACAACACAATGGAGAGTTGGCCGCTGGAGCATATAAGACAAAACGGAAAGGATATAGACCATGGGAAATGGTCATGGTCGTCCATGGCTTCCCCAACAAGATTTCAGCATTACAAGTAAGTGTCAAGGACTATTTGTTCGAATTGAAACTCTTATTAACCTCTACTTAAGTTCGAGCACGCATGGCAACATTCATATCAAACCAGACATATACAGAAGACGAATAGAATCACGACAAGCAAAATTTCTGGTAGATCTCTAGCTCATAAATTGGGAAATGTGAGGTTGCTTTTAAATTCAGATTTTTTCTATAATATGAACCTTCAAGTTCATATATTTAACTCAGAGACTTATCAAACATGGTATAAGGACAAATTCGGAATCAGATTGAACAATGAACTGGTACTAGTCGATCATTATGATGCCGAAAAGTCAGATGATACTATCAACATGGAGAATGTGGTTGATTTTAAAAAGAAAAGAGTGGAGCAGGATATGCTGGTATTGCAGAAGTTCAAAGACATACTAAGGAAACGAGTTCATAACTGTCCTTTGTGTTTGGATGATATAGATTACGGTGAAGATAGTTCTATACCGTTAGCTGCCTTATGTTATCACGAGGATTGCGAACATCTATCACACTTGAAGTGCTTGGGATCAGACTTTAAGATACAAGCATCTGAAAAATTACTAGCTTCTCAAGCTACCCAAGCGTCTCAGACTTCTCAAAAAAAGCAGAAGGAAACTACTGAGAGTAATATTGGAAGCAAACTGATACCAAGAAAAGGAACTTGTCCTTCCTGTTGCAAAGCACTGGTGTGGACTACAATTGTTAGATATTCCACTCTTAACAGATTACTAATAGGCTCTGATGGGAAACTTCCACACATAGAGGAGGAAGAAGAGGATGACGACGAACCACTAGATGATGCAAAGATACAATGAATAGCCGTGTATTAAGAAATCAAAGGATAAATCTAGCTCAGAACTCAATGGACCATTCTCTATCTAATGTGACATCTGGGTTCTTGATTATTGTATGCGTTTCTAATACTTCGTATCTGGCACTCCAAGATTCTTCTTGTGTGACTTTTGCACCTTTGATATCTTCCAATCCAATAATAATGACTTTCTCAACCTTGTTGACTGGTTTCAATTTCCCAGAGATAACTTTGCTAGTCAACTTTCTATCTTCAAGTTTGAACTCCAAAAATAGATATTCGCCTTGTTCATAGTCAAATGTTTCACCATCATCAATGTAAAGATTTCCTTTGGCTGAACCATCCTTATCAACAGCAATGACCAAAGTATATGGATCGTATTTCATCAGCTTGGATGATCTACGGTATCTATCTTGTCTTGGGGTAATTGATCCACCTTTGATGAAGATTGGAATCTTCTCAAGTGGTGCGCTTACTTCATGTTTTCCTTTTCCTTGAATGAACTGATATGTTTCATAGTCATAGTATTTTTCATCGTCTGGTAGATAGATTTCAACAGTATTGGTGTTTTCCTCAGTGACAGGCTTGACCAAGAGATCACCTAAAAAGAATTCATCTTCAATTTCAAAAGTATCTTCAGATTCAGGGTATCTGAAGAATAATGGTGTCAATACGGTAGACCCAGTAATTGATGATTCGTAAAACTTTGTGTAAATCAAAGGCAACAATTGATAACGAATTTTAACAGCGTCTCTGATATGTGAAGTGTATGGCTCACCTGGAACCCAAGGCTCTCTTCTTCTAGCATCTATATGAGCATGGGCTCTGAAGAAAGGATACCAGATACCAGCTTGGTACCATCTAGTCAACAACTCTTTGGAAGGATTTCCAAAAAATCCCCCAACATCAGCTCCAGAGAAGGGCATTCCAACGACATTTTGAGTCAAGATCATTGGAATTGATACCTTCAAATATTCCCACTTAGACATGTTATCTCCAGTCCACATAGCAGCAGATCTTTGAGATCCTGAATAGTAAGCTCTGGTCAAGATAAATGGTCTTTTGTTCACATATCTTTCTTTGAGAGCATCATATGTGGCCTCATGGTATGTAAGTCCATAGATGTTATGGTCAGATCTAATTTCCACATTACCATAGTTGATAACATCCTTTGGTGTTGATGTCTCTGGACCAGAGAAAACAGAAGGCTCATTCATATCATTCCAGATATGCAAATTTGTGGCATGTCCAGAGAAGTCTGTACCATTTCTAAATAGGTAAGTCCAGTGTTTAACAGCTTCAGGATTAAATGTATCAATCCAGACAGACTCACCTGGCCAACAATGACCTTTAAAATCATCACCATTGTGATTAGTCAAAGCTAAGTGCTTCCTCTGAATTTCTTCTGTAACCTCATAACCTGTTTTGAAATGAGGATCAATGATTGCAACCAACGTTCTTCCGGTTTCATCTAACTTAGTCATCATCCTTTCAGGGTCTGGGAATAGTTCTTTCTTCCATGTGAAGTACTTCTTAGAGTCAGTGTATTCGACATCCAACCAAATGACATCATAAGGGATCTCATACTTGTCCATATTTTCAGTAATTGATAGAACATCTTCTTCATCATTGTAGTTCCATCTACACTGATGGTAGCCCAAAGCAAATAGTTGTGGAAGCTTAACATTACCAGTCAAGGAGGCATACTTTTGAGTAATTTCTGATGGAGTTTCTGCAATCAAAATAACGACATCAATGATACCGTTCTCTGAAATCCAATGAGTTTTGGTAGATGCTCCTGAAGAAAGCACTGCTTCATCACTTGAGCCAGTTTCTTTTTTGATGTCTACATATGTATCAGCACCATTGACCCAGAATATACCAGCGGAAAGACCAGCCTTGTGCGCAACCAGCAAAGGAATTGTACCATACATTGGTAATCTAGAGTCTGTTTCATACTCAAAGATATCAACATTGTATAGACGGTATGGTTCTGAACCAGTTGTATCCTTCAATGATAATGTATCAGCATGTTCTGGTATACCATAGACGTATTTAAACCCTTGTAGTGTAACATCCATCGCAACAGACTCAGGTCCGAATGGGATTGAATCTGCCTTCGAGTCTTTAAAATCATCTGAGAAACTATTGAAATCTGATTCTTCTGGAAGCATGTTGGAAGAGTTCTCGTCTTTCGTTCTGAAGTGTTCAACATTGAAGAAGGATCTATCATTCAAGATTATCTGTGGTTCACCGTTATATTTGACAACGATTTTGAAATTCTCAGTATAGAATTCTGCTTCGTATTGATCTCTATCACCATAAATGACCGAAAATTTACCATCTTTGAACTCGTTAAGTTTGTAGTTCAGGTTCTTTGTAGGTTCCTCAGCAAAGGCATACTTCCAAGCTTCATTGTATCTCTCCTTTTGCAACAGTTTGTTTTCCCATTTTATCTCTGAACGATCTTCATCAATCTTTAGCCTGATATTATCATTTTCCAAAATTTCAACTTCGAATGGCAATCTGACGACTTTTCCTTCAAGCTTTTTGTTGATATCACCTTTGATCTGAGCTTCTCCAAAATTCAATGTTGACTCATCAATTGAGTAATAACTTTTTTGACTATCCGCTATATTTGATGCATAGTGCCTGTTTCTGTTACAGAATCCTGACTGATCACATCTCTTGAACAACTCACTTTTTACCGCCAGTGTGTTCTCTATGAAAGGCGCAAGAAGCAAAAGGGAATGTAACAGCCTCATTGTATCGGTATGCCTTTCCTCAGTGAATTTGCTTGCTTTGGCGGCCCAGTTCCACTAAATTTAAGTTTGGTTTTGATATGTTGTTGATTCACGAAAGAAAACACCTATATAGAAACCAGGTCACGTGAAACAGGATTGGGAGAGTTTTCCATATAGAGCCTTTTGGGCTCGTTTCTTCTTCGAAAGAACAACACAAATACTGATAGAGAAGCATAAATAGCACACCAGTCATACATTACCAAGATATTACAAGTCAACCCAGTTCGAGATGCCCCAGAGGCCTAAAAGTAAAACATCTTCCGGTGCTTTTGTAGTACAAAATGAAGAAGATCAGAGACTCCTCGACAAGATTATCAAAGAGCTGGAATCAGAAGAACCTACAAAACCAAAGGAAACAAGAAGAGCCAATAAGCCCAATCTAATGTTTTTGAACAATCTTATTCGAGGTACCAAGTGTCAAAATGATAGATTGAGCAGAACAAAGAACAAAAGCACATCACACAACATAGCAAAAGTCACAGTGGTGCAGAAGCCATCGAAAACAGGCTTACAAGGAAATCACAACAAAGAGACCCATAAATGTGAGAAGTAGAAGTCTTTCATCATCAAGCGCTAATCTTGCTCAATCCGGACTCAAAAGGTTGTGGCTCCCATATGCTATAAGAACAGGGAAATTTCCCGAAACTTTCAGCTCATGTCAATCGTGGACAATCAAGAAGCTGGATACAGACATCAACATGTCAGGTAACAAATTGACAGCTCTCTCAACTTATAAGCTTTCCACTGGTTATGAAATCCCTGCAATTGCACTCGGTGTATGGCAGACTCCAACGGAAGGTGACGTTGCAGAGAACATTGTATACGAGGCACTGAACCTAGGATACAGACATATTGATTCTGCTCAAGCATATCATAACGAAGAGGAGGTTGGAAAAGGTATCTTGAAATGGTTGAATGAAGATCCATCACGTAAAAGAGAGGACGTCTTTTATACCACCAAGGTGTTTAGACATGGATATGAACATGCTCTTAAGACTCTTCAAGAGAGTTTTGACAAGGTGAAGAATTTGAAATATATTGACTTAGTTCTGGTTCATAATCCTAGATCAAACAAAAAACTCAGGCTGGAAACCTATAAAGCTCTCCAAGAGTTTGTTGATCGAGGTTTGGTCAGATCAATCGGTGTTTCCAACTGGGGTATTCAACATCTTGAAGAGCTTTTTGCCTGGGAGGGTTTGAAACACAAACCTACCATTAATCAAGTTGAGCTACATCCTTTCTTGGTCAGACAAGAGTTGACCGATTATCTGAGGGACCACAACATTTTTGCTGAAGCCTATTCTCCACTTACGAGAGGTGAGAGATTGGATAATCCAACATTACTCAAAATTGCAAAGGAATATAACAAGACACCGGCTCAAGTCTTGATTCGCTGGTCCTTACAACGGGGGTATATCACCTTACCAAAAACTGTTAGCTCGGCTAGGCTAAAAGAAAACTTTGATGTCTTTGACTTTGAATTGAGTGAAGATGATTATACAACACTGACAAAGCTGGACGAGAATTGGATCATCAGTCCAAGATTTGGTGACCAGTTATACTTCAAAGATATTACTGATGAAGAGTACGAGAAACAATGGGTTTAGCGTGATTCTTTTTTTATAATAGGATGCTTCATTACTTCTTGCCGAAAAAACTCATCAAAGAACTTTGCTTTCCAGGAGTTGATGTAGTTTTTGACTTCTTCACAGCGGGCTCGCTTGTGGTAGGTGTAGCAGTTCTTGCTCTCGGCTTTGGTTTTACTTTTGGTTTTTCAACTTTGGTGACTAGATATCCATCTTCATCGTAGTAGGATGTCGTGGAATCCTTCTGCGACTCAGATGTAGCTTCTTCGACATGTTCATCTTCTTTAGCTTTCTGAGGTGAGATACTTGTAGCATCCTGGGTTTGGGATTGATCCTCTGTCAAACTGCTATTGAAGATATCCTCCAGATCATCCAACTTTGCCTTCTTGACGGGTGATGCCGCTACCGATATTGGGTCTTTTGTGACTTGATCTGTCGAGGCATCCATAAGATCATCATCATCGTCATCGTCAAACATACTCTCAAGTGCCCTCTTTTTCTCCAACTCTTTTTTTTTGGCAGCATTCTGTTTCTTCGTAAACTCTTCATCATTAAGCCCTTCATCTTCAGCCACTTCAATGGTGGGACGTGATGGTTCAGTCTTGGATCTTCTTGAGGTATCATTCTTTGGTTTTGGTCTCTCTTTGGTACTTGATCTACCAAATGTAGGTTGACTTGATTTCTTTGGTTCTTCCCTCTGTCTGAATCTTGCAAGCATCTGTGCAGCCTTCGACCCCATATCTGGGAAGTCGGCTTTCTTTTTTGGGGAAGTCGATGAGGATGACTGTAGTGGTAGAGTACTTGCTCTACTGACTGGCTGTGGTTGACCTGATTTTGTTGAATCTGTTGAACCCACTGTCGACGTTCTTGTAGGAGCAGGGGCTTCCTCAACTTTGACGAGTTCAGGGCCCTTTATCACACCCCATTTGGCCAATTTCTCTTCTGTAACTTTAATTGATCTAATCTCTTCATTGATAGCAGTTATAGTTTCCTCAACCTGAATGTTCAATGGACTTAAGGAATAGACTGTAATAGAATCAATCCTGTCAAATTTGTCTTGTTCATCTAGATCGGTAGTCAATCTTATTGTGAGGCCTGAAACACCACGGACAAGTCCAGTTATGGTATATGTTGGTTGAACAAGATCCTTATTCTTAACGTAAAACGAATATAACAGTTTTTTGGCATCATCAACATGAACATCGAGTTTTCTACTGAGTAGCTTGTAGTTGAACTTAAGCGAGTGTTAGTATATCTGCATCTTAGGAGTATTGAGTGAGGATACCTACCGGTTTGCTTTCCTTGATCAGGCTCTGCTTCAAAAGAGTATCTGAGTCTTCTAGAGCACCCATAGTTACGCGTATGTGAGTTTTGAGCTGAAATGGACCGATATCTTTGTGAGGTAATGTGAGTATATTGCCGATACTGCTGAGTGCTGAGTAGCTAACAAAATGTTTACGCGTCTTCCCATGATCCTATTTACAGAATGATTTCGCGTAAAACTGTCTAAGAGCTGCAAATATTTGATCAATTTTACACGGCTTGGTAGTACTAAATGATGTTTTCTGGGATGCTTAGGCTTGGTGTGATGCTTCACAAATCCTACAATCGATAGGAATGCATCTCTTTCATATTATCTTATAATTCTCAGGTTAATCTACTAATATCTCAATCTGATCAACATGTGGTGTTTAGATGTTATATCATCGCTTCGTAACCCTAACACTGTGAAAAAAAAATTTCGTCGAAATGAAAAAGCCAAAATGAATATGAAGACTAGTGCTGAAGATCTCACAATATCCAAGATAATCATGAGTGAATTCACTGCTTCAGAGCTGGAAACTGCTCGTCAATATGACTTGACTAAAAAGATCATCCCATTCTTGGACAGACATTTGGCCTACCCAATTTTAGAATCATTAAGAGAGATTTATGATGATCAAGTTATCAATCAATTGACCTACGATCTATTTAAAGATACCAATATGACCAATTTCATCAAGGAACAATATAAGGTCTTGAACCATACCGAAGATTATCCAAAAGAAATACTTGAAAAAGAGGCTAAAATTGATGAAATTTTCAATAAATTGAATACCGAAACTCAAGAGACTTTAGATATCTTGAACAAACAAGAAGTCCAAGAACACTTGAAGCAAGATAAGACCCTAAATCAAGAATACTTGTCCAAAGAGCACGGTGTTACTGAAGAAAAAATCAACCAGCTATACGAATTCGGACAATTCCAATACAACCGTGGTGATTATGTCGTTGCTTCTGATTTATTGAGTAATTTCAGAGCTCTATCCACAAACTCTGAACTGGTTATAAATGCTACATGGGGTAAACTTGCCAGTGAGATCATTAGACTAGAATGGGACTCATCATTGAAAGAACTAAGTAAATTGAGAGAATTTGTCGATTCAAGATCTTTTGCTAATCCATTAGTTCAACTACATCACAGAACCTGGATTATTCACTGGTCATTATTCCCATTCTTTAACAGTGAGAACGGCTTAGAACAATTATTAGATCTATTTTTCAGCTCTTCATACTTATCCACAATCCAAGCTGCATCCCCATGGATCTTGCGTTATTTGGTCGCTGCTGTTGTCTCCTCTGAAGCCTCAAACAAAAACAATTTAACAAACCCAGCCTTCCAAAAAAGATTAAAAGATTTGATCAGAGTTGTTGGTCAAGAACAATACGAATATAACGATCCTTTGACCGATTTCATCAAAGCTCTATACATTGATTTTGATTTCCAAGAAGCTAATCTAAAACTGAGAGAAGCCTCAATCATTTTGAGAACCGATTTCTTCCTAAGCAATATTGCTGACGTCTTCATTGAGAATTCACGTCATTTGATCTCTGAGGTTTACTGCAGAGTGCATCAAAAGATTGACTTGAACGATTTCTCAAAATCTTTGAACTTATCTAGAGAACAAGGTGAAAAATGGGTTGCTAACTTGATCAAAGAGACCAAAATGGATGCTAAGATTGACGAAAGTGAAGGTACTGTTTTATTGGACCATCCAACCACAAGTGTTTACCAACAGGTCATTGAAAAGACAAAAGGTTTATCATTCAAAGCTAATCAAATCTTATCAGCTGCTTTGCAAAAGCAAGATTCTATTCAATGAGGATAATTATACGTCGTTGAATCGTTATTAATGTACATTAAATTTCCATAATATTCTCATGATTTTTATTTACAGTCAGTAGTTGAGTATCACATCTAATTGGAGGCAGGACGATCAACAAAGTTGAATTGCTTTTTAGCATTCTTGTTGAAAGGAGATCTTGTTGGACTTGATTCAGTAACAGGTGATGGTCTATTGTCCTGGAAGGTTTCCTTATTTTTATAAAATTCCACTTTAAGTCTTTCAACCAGCTTATCAAACTCTTCCTGTCCATTTGGTCTTAATCTCACCAGTTGTTCAACGTTTTTCTGAGTTAGAGAATCTAATGGTAATCCTTGCTGTTGCAGTCTAGCAACGATTCTTGCAGTTAGCCAGAACTTCATTTCCCTTGAACCATCAACCAGTTCTACTATTGATTGTGGTGCATTGTCACTCAAACGAGGTTCCAAGTGTAAAACTCTAGTGAATCCACCTTCTCTTCCTTTATAACGTTCTTTCAACTCGCCAAATAGTTTAGGCAGAGTTTCACCATGTTTGAAGATATCAGAGCTTGCCAATGAGATAGCATGCTTTTGATCAGGCTTTTTGGTCAACGATATTAGTTTATCAGCAAGTCTTTGTGTTTCTTTAGCTTTAGCATGAGTTGTTGTGATTGATTCATGTTCAAAAAGGGCTGTAACCAAGTTTCTCAACAGAGCTCTTCTATGTTTAGCAGGTCTACTCAGTTTTCTTGGGGCGACCATCCTGACTATTAACTATTTACAGAGTGATACTAACTCAATCTGTTGATAATCTTAACTCTGTCTGCTGCTTATTTGGTGAACATTTTTCGAGGTTGAAAAAAAAAGTCGAGAGAACATCCAAACACCACTGGAATTTCATAGACTAAGTTCGCGGGATATCGAGGGAAAATAAAGTGATGATCGTAAAAGGTGGACTTCAATTGGTAGATAATTGCTTCTTAACTCTTCAAATATACTGCAAAATGGGTGGTAGAATCCATGGATTTCTTGGTGGTGAGTAGCGGTGCTCCCTAGTTTTGGCTTGAGGGTTGTTTGCCTGAGTCTTGAAGAGCTCTCACTAACAATCTTCTAGGTGTGTTGTTGACTACTTCCTTAGCTTATTATACATCTTCACAATTTAAAGCGAACCAGGAGTTTGTTTCCAAGACTTTGAAAGAAACCGCTAGCATTATAGAAAATCATGACAAGGAGCCAGTTCCAATTCCAAGATCAGTTGAGTTCCAGTACAGACCAAGTATAAAAGAGACTATTGCCGATTTATGGAACGAACAGATTCTCAATGGTGTGAGATACGTTTACTCCATTAACTTGGAGAAATCTACAGCATCTCTAGTCGAAAGCATAAAAAATCAAATCAATAAATAAACAAGCAAAATAAAGCAATAAAATCATACATCTCAATGTTTACACAAAAGGGGATTTTTGAACAGAGAAAAATAGAACACGAAGTAAATACAGGTACATCTTCTTCTCATTCGTCATTCTTTCTTCGTTCCATTCTTTTTGAAGTAGTCCCTTATATCTTTGTGAGTTATCAGCATGTAAACTGGTGCAACTATAGCAAGAAGCAAGGCAAAAAAAATTTGTGCAATACCAAAAACTCTTGGACTCATTCCCAACATACCGCAACTTAAGATCCAGCCAATTGTATCAGTATAAATCGATTCATAACCTTTATCTAAGAATGATAACACTATTCTTGTGGCTTCCTGTACGCTGATTGCGTTGGATGGCCCTTCGATTTTTTTTGTAATCTCAGGTTTGGTCTTCTCCTCCTCAATAAAACCTTCACTTGCAAAGTTTCCAGGAAATATAGTGTGAACTTTGATGTCATAAGGCAATGCTTCATGTCTCAGCACGTCTGCCAACGCTCTGATTGCAGCTTTTGATGGTGCATATTGACCATATCCTATGAATGGGTATACTGCTAAAACAGAGGAACAAAACACCAAGTGCCTTTTATGAGGAGGCTTTATTAGTGACATTCTTTTGAGAGCGGCATGAGAGAAGTTCAAACTTGTATTATAGTTGACATCGACACCTTGCTTCAACTCATTTGGTGTTAGATCAAGGAATAGCTTAGGCACTGAAGAACCAGCACAGAAGAAAACGATATCTGGTTGTAAGTTGGCCAATGCTAGCTCACACTCTGCGTACTTTGAAATGTCAGCAGCAATGTGCAATGCAGTTTGTGTGTCATTGACTCTGAGAGCTTCGACTTCCAACAAGGTTTTCTTCAGATTGGCTTCTGTTCTTGCAATGATAACGATGGATGCTCCCCTGGCGAATAATTGCTTAGCCAACTCAGCACCCAGTCCTTGAGATCCACCAGTGATCACCACCAGCTTTCCCTCAACCTGAAATTTTCCTCCAAAAACCATTTTTTTCCAGCTGAAGAAATGTCAGCTTCAATTTAGACGTGTTTTCAAACCTTGAGTAATATTTTGGCGATGAGAATCGGAACAAGAAATGCAAAATTGTAAACGCTGTTCTTGCCACTGCACAAACAACTATTAGCCCAATTATAGCAAAATGCTGAGATTCACCGGTCAATCAATCGACAAAGACGAGTGTTTCTACTGCTTCCATACTCCCTTTGAGTCTGACGGCATTTTCATCTCTACGGACTCCAACAGATCGTATTGTGCCAAACATTTGCCTTTGCATTACAGGCACTTCCCTGATGATTCTGTATACTTGAACTTGACCAAGATAAAGAAGCAACCACTGAAGAAGGAACCAAAGCAGATCAAATTGGAAATAAAACAGCAGTCTGAATCTGAATTGTATGACATCAAGTACTCCCTATACCAGTACGATGGCACACAGTTGCATAAAGTTGACGATGAGGCCATTGATGAAGATACAGAAAAGACAATCAATGATATCATCAACTCAAATTCAACCGCTAAGACCGAGGAGTTAAAGTCATGGCAGTTGGATATTCAACCATGTCAGCATACAATTAATTTCAAACAGAGTCCAATTGAAAATATAGACCTGAAGAAATGTGGTGAATGTGAGCTTGAAGAGAATCTGTGGATTTGTCTAACTTGTGGAGTGGTTGGCTGTGGACGTGCCCAATTCGGTGGGGTTCCAGGTAACACTCATGCTCTGAAGCACTTTGCATTCTCTGGTCATCCAATTGCTGTCAAACTGGGAAGCTTGTCAAGAGATGTCACTGATCTTCACTGTTATTGCTGCAATGAAGAGATCAAGATACCAGGACTCAATGGCCTTTTAAGGACATTTGGAATCGATCCAGATAACTTCGTTAAAACAGAGAAGTCTTTGGTGGAATTGCAAATTGAACAAAATCTACAATGGGAGTTCAACTTGGAGAATGAAAAAGGTGAGAAACTACCAAGTGTTTCTGGTCCTGAGTTGACGGGCTTGAAGAACTTGGGGAACTCTTGTTATCTGTCAAGTGTTTCTCAGGTACTATTTTCTTTACCGGAGTACAAACAGAAATTTGATACGTCAGTTGAAGATTTGGATGAATCTGATACCTTGGAGTTTCAACTGAAGAAGCTTGCTAGAGGTTTGATATCTGGTGAATTTTCTATTCCTAATGATCAGGGATACCAGTTAGGTATTGCACCAAGCTCTTTCAAGAGAATTGTTGGTATGAACCATGAGGAATTTAGTTCCATGAGACAACAGGATGCATTTGAATTCTGGAACTATCTATTGGAAAAGATTGATGCTATTGATCCTGATCTTAACGATATCTTTAGATTTGTCACTGTCGAAAAGTTTAAATTTGATAACAATGAAGTCAAATTAAAGAGTCAAATAACCGAAAATCTCACCATACCTATTGAAATTGAAACTGCAGAGGATGGCTCCACAGAGTATAAACGTCAAAACTTCATTGATGGGTTGATTGCGTATCTGGCACCAGAAGAGATTGACTGGGATAATAAAGGGAAGAAAGCATATAAGTCAACAATTTTTAAGACATTCCCCAAATATCTAGTCACCTCCATACAAAGAATTCAACTAGAGAATTGGGTTCCTATCAAGATAGATGTTCCGCTGACATTACCTGAATCATTTGACATCAAAGACTATCAACCAGGTGAGTTATTGGATGATGATGAAGTTGAGATCCACGACGAGGAAGATACTGAAGATTTCCAACCACAACAAGAAGCATTCAATAACTTACTACAAATGGGATTTCCAGAGAACAGAGCAAAAAAAGCAATGTACATTACAGGCAATGGTGCTGACTCTGAAGCTGCTATGAATTGGTTGTTCGAACACATGGAAGATCCAACAATCGATGACCCAATTGAGTTCAAGACTTCAACTGCCAGTCAAAAGGTTGACGAGACAAAGATTTCCTCTTTACAGGATATGGGATTCTCATATCAACTATCCAAAAAAGCTCTGGTGCTAAATATGGAAGACGTAAATGCATCGATTGAATGGTTATTTTCCAATCCAGATGATGATGGAGTAATTGCTGAAACTCCTTCCAAAGAAGATAAGCTAGCAAAATTAACCTCAAATACCTCAAGCTCATCATATAGATTGAAAGCTGTAATTTGTCATAAAGGTACACAAGTTACCTCTGGTCACTATGTTGCATTTATCAAGAAAGCTGACGGTCGTTGGATCTTGTTCAATGATGAAAAAGTCATTGACGTTAGTAATGACTCAAAGAGTTGGAATGAGATTGAAAGAAATGGATATTTCTATATCTGGGAGTCTTTTGAGTGAATATCTAGCTTCTATAATCTTTACATTGATCTTGGAAGAAGATGTCAGACGTAGTAGTCGTAGTTGTAGCTGGTTCTTCAGAACGGAATACACCAAAGCAGCTTATCGGAGAAGTTGATCAGCGATAAAGCACCGACTCCCGGAGGGTAATCCCCAGTATAATATTAATTTTTCAAATGTGGAAATGATCATTTTTTTAACTGCTGCAGTAGAATATTTTCAAAAGAAAAAGTTTCTATAACAACCAGGAACCAAAAATAGCAGATCAAGATTATATAATAAGCGACGTTTACCTTTCATAACGCCCCATCTCCACTTCAAATCAAGGGACCGATTAATTAAGCTTGACAGATCCAGCAATCTCTTCGACCGTCTTTCATTCTCTCTCTCCCAGTCAAAAAAGGCGCTGAAATGAAGGAAACAACCTCTGTTGAGTCACATTCCACAGTCACACACTCAAATAATACCACAAAAACTTCAGTTTCGAATGAAGTACCTTCCACCCCAAGAAGAACTCGGACAAGATCAATCGATGAGTCTGATAGTTTGTTGAAGACTCCTCCTTCAAATCCTTTTTTCAATCAGGCAGGCCTCAATATATCACCAAATCCGCAGTATACCACATCTCATCTGTCAAATGTCCCATCAACGCCATCGAACAACATTAATTCATCTCCTTCCTTGAAATCTCCATCAAATTCAAAATCACCCTTTAGACATGGTGATGATGATGATGATGATGATGATTCAGAGAAACCTCCGATCAGAGATCTCTCAAATGCTTTGAAGACAAGATTGAGTTATGCATTCCTCAAGTATCAAAAAGGTTGGGAGAATCAATCATTAGATGAGATTGAAAACAATATGGATGGATCACTCAATAACAATGACAACTTCACACCTAGGTTACTCAAGAAATCTACTGCATCAAAGGTCACAAAACCCGGCTTGAATGGAAACTTCACTGTTAAATCCCCAAAGAAAGTATCCCAATCAGATAATTTTTCAAATGGTGGTGCAGTATTATCCTCAAATGCAAATCAAGCCTTCTTACAAATGCTCAAAAAGTCTCCCAAAAGACCAGCCAAGATAACCATACCCACAAATCCAGCATCGAGAAGAGATTCAAACCAGAACATCAATGAGGAAGATGCAGTCAAGACCTTGATGGCACTGTCTTCGCCTGTTCGATCTCGTGATGGTAGTATAAGAAGAAGCGTTAGAAAATCAGTGTCTCATGAGCAGTTTGGGGAAGAGTTGAGGAAAGATGATTCCACTGAAGTGGAGGACAACGACGATACTACTGAAGATGATGATGCAGATTGAACAGCTTGTGGAGCTTATCAAATCAGCTGATACGGGAAACGGCTATAAAAATGACCTTTTGGCTGAGAACAAAGTGCTACTGAGCTACACATTCATCGAGAGACCTGCCTCAGCTCAGTCATTATGGGCAATCGTAATGGACTCCTCAGAAATCAGTTATTTACTCACCAAGATTATTCAGAGATACCATCGCTCAGAACCTTTTGGTCATTTCCCCTTTCAGAAAATCACCAATTTTTTGTGGAGACGCCCTCAGACTTTTACCGAAAAGAGGGAAAAATGACTTTCCAAAATTTACGCTGTTGGTAAGCCTATCAATCAATATATATAGCCTCTTAGGTACCCTCCAGTCTTGGTGATGCAAGTACACAGATCAAGTCTCTCTGGGCTAATCGAAGCGTAAATGAGTTCCTTCGACAAGTACACCAAAGTCATCGAAGCAGAGTTCCCAAGATGGCGACAACACTCTACCATCCCAAGTGGTGTGCCTCTCAGCATAGTGTTTGACCACTACAGACTGAACAAATCCAGAAGAAGTGAAGGAAAGATTCCTATAAATCTTTTCTTCCTTCCAGGCACTGGGATGACCAAAGCAATCTGGATATATCACATCAAGAGACTGTACAAATACTCCGAGGACAACCAATCAACACTGAGCTGGCAGTTGATTAACTGTATTGCCATTGATCAGGTTAACCATGGGGAATCTGCCGTGGAGAATATGGGAAAACTGGGCTGGGATTTTGACTGGAGAGAAGGTGCCCATGATGTTATACAGGTTGCTAAATCCCAGAGATTTATTGGGGAAAACATCATCATTGGTCATTCTATGGGTGGGTTCCAATCCTTGTACATCACCACAGTGGCTCCTCTATTGTTCAAATTTGCTATTGTTGTGGAGCCAATAACTCATAATGACCCGTCTCAAGGCAAACTTTTCACCTCCAAGTTGATTCCTGCCATGGCAAGAGTGATGAAGTCAAAATTCAAGAACGAAGCTGAGTTTATCGACTATTTCACAAATAAATCATTCTACAAGAATGCCAACAAAGAAATTTTGAGGAATTTCATGGATGCTGAAATATCTTTCAACAAAGATGGTACTGTGTCTGCTAAAACCTCTGCTGAACAACAGGTCATAACATATTATAGTGCCTCGCGACTTTGGGTTGAGACTGGAGATTTCGTACCGAAGAATGTTCGAATCCCAGTAGTCTATATCATTGGCGAGGATGCTACCTGGAGTCCAAAAGAACGTGTCGAGGAGATGTTAGAATACATACCTGATGTTGAAAAGTTTGTGATACCAAAGGGTCAACATCTGGTGAACATTGAGCAGCCTGATGAGCTCTTGGATATCATCATTGAGAGCTTGAACAAGCGAGTTCACGACTCTGGGTCTTGGAAAAAGCTGAAAGTCCAATCTACACTGTCCCAAAAGGAATACGAGGAAAAATTTAAGGAAAACTACGATGCTCTATTTTCAAGTTTCTTCAAAAAGAAGGGAAAACTTTAACTCGATTTGCGTCTCACAAAATAGGTTTACAGTTATTCATCAATGTTGTTATAATTATGCTTTGTTACTTAATTTGTAGGGCTATCCACCACCCGTTTTGACAGAGGGCTTTGAATCTTCGATTAGTTCATTTAGTGCTATGACCAAAAATGGATTCAATCTCTGCTCTATAACGATCCTCAAAGAACTATGCATCAGTAATTCATACAATCTAACTATCTTGGATTGAAGCTTAGAATCTTTTATGAAAATCGGTTTGAACAAATCATTGAGCGCACTTTTTTCAAGCAGATCAACTTCAACGTCATAGATAAGTTTGGCTATTGTTGATTGTTCTATGAATGGAAAGATCTCCAAAAGATAGATAAAATTGCTAATATGTTTGGTGGTTACCGACGAGACATAGCTGATTGAAAAATCATAAAATCTGTGCAAGTCATTAATCATTGAGTCATTAAAATCATCATTATTAAGCTTCTTCGTAATCTCCAAGAACTTATTGAGTGAGTCGATCAACCTGATAGTCTGAAACTCAAAAAATTCCTCAAACATGACCAAGTTCTTATTTCTACTCAAATAGTAGTCTTTCAGATTCAGTTCAGACTCCTCATCGTCGTTATTCTTAGCATCCCTGATTGAACCTGTATCTTCCCTATTCAGTATCTTGATAATTTGCCAGATGTTAAACCTTTGTAAGGAGAGTTTAATAGTCAACTGATCTTGTTTTGACTCCAGTAAGTTTGTTAAAATTTCCATGAATTCAAAAGTTTTGTTTATCGAAACATCATAGGTAATCAATTCTGGTGATTTGGTCAAGATATCATCAGTGAGATCATAGAAAAAATCATAAAAATCCTCGAAATCTTTTAAGATTATGTTGTTCGTCCCTATGATCTTCATGTTTTGGTATTCTTTATCAAATTTCTTTACTTCCTCAAAATTGTAGAGATCCAATAAGGGGAAATACAACACTTTATCATTGTGAAAGTAAATTTGGTTGAACCCGTTGAAAAAATTGGATAATGACAATATGAATTGACATAGATAGTCATTTGACAGTTTTGAATGATCAGAATAGATGATGATCCTCAAGTTCTTATAATCTATTGAATTCAACTGTTCTGATAGTTTCAAGAGAAACTTTAGAATCGATGCGTTAACATTGAGATCTGTTTGGATGGAGGTAGATGGATGGTTCAATGAAAAATTCAACGGTAATGTTTTGAACATCTTGATGGTCATATCATTTTTCTCTTCGAGCGATTCCTTATAGGATGAGTGATATTGCAACGTTCCATTTTTGTAAGCCACTGAATGTGAACACATATCTTTAGTCACTATATCCTTGAAGTGTGATAATAGTATTCTATTCTTGAATTTATAATTTAGGGACAATATGTTGTAAAGGTTTGAGTTGATTCTTGAATACTGAGACCATATAGATACATCAGTGCTATTAATGACATTAAATAGTTTTATCAGGTGTTGAAGTTTAGAATCCTGAATGTAGACCTGGATGGCCAATGTTATGAGATGTTTGAATATGATGAAGTTTCGCAACGGTGTACCGATTGCTATTGATTTTATAACAGCACCTCTATCGTTCGATTTGTCATCAATCTTCTTCGTGACATTGAGAAAGAACAATATATCATCGAAGTGAGTCCCTGATTCTTCCTCTTCATCATTACCCTCATATATTGTATTGATCTGATTTACCTTCATGTGTTGTAAACCACCTAGCCCATCATCCTCAATAATCTCTTTGTTAACATCAGGCAGGAGCCTATATTTTCCAGCTTGATCGCAATATAAGATG
Organism: Wickerhamomyces canadensis; assembly: GCA_003707015.3. Classification (NCBI taxonomy): domain Eukaryota; kingdom Fungi; phylum Ascomycota; class Saccharomycetes; order Phaffomycetales; family Wickerhamomycetaceae; genus Wickerhamomyces; species Wickerhamomyces canadensis. Next base: position 14,213 of record PPMU03000028.1, on the reverse strand, counting down.
AATACGTTGTAGTCTTCAGATTGAGATTTTTCAGAATTTAAGGGTATCATAAGTTCCGGTAATGTTGTTGATAGGTGTTCTTTAAACCCCGGTAGCTTGTTAGGTATTTGATGTTTTATTACTGAACCAACTTTGTTATCAAACTCCGCCGATATAATGTACTTCACAACATTGAAGTTCACGTTCTGATCAGAGGCAATGAATGGTGGATTTTCGGGACTTCTATTTGGGACACGTCGTATTGGCGACTTTGAATGGCTCAGTCTGGACATTATCCTCTGTTGCAGTACTTCAGGTGAAATTATAAAAGAGCAAAAAGCAGAATTGTGATAAGTATTTGCCACCAGGATAGTCAACTTAAAGTCAGGTTAGAGCAGCAAATATGGAAGTGTCCAGCAATTGAAACAGCAACAGTGAGAGATCAGACCATCTTCACTCGCATTGATCGATGGTGATGTTCATGATATTGCCTGGCCTGAGCTGTTGAACATAAAGCGGATTCGCGGACTGTTTCTCCAATACCGGCCACACAAGGATCACCCTACCCACCAAAAAATACCCTCGTAATTCGAAAATTCAGTCAAAAATCTTATAAATGGACGTGTTTTTCCCCCCGAAAAAACCAGTTTTGCCCGCCATCAACCAACAACGACAAACAACACACAACTAAGACAAACAACTAAATCAGAATGTCAGCTCTAGATCAATCATTGGACGAAATTATTTCAAGCAAACCAAAAAGACAATTCAAGAAGAACAACGCTTCAAAGCCAAAAAATGGTAAAAAACAGGTTGTTGCTTCAAGCAGTGTCAAGAAAGCTACTCCAACTGGCCCAAAGAAAACCAATAAAGCCTCTACTTCTTCTCCTGCCGTTCTAGATGCTTCTTATGCTACCAAGGTTGTTGTCTATGGTTTACCAAAAGATATCAAGCAAGATGCCGTTAAGGTTAGTATTTTATCGTATTGTGTTCAAGACTGAGAAGAAACCTGTTGAACTTTGTTCACCCAAGTTGTGTTTGATCTTCAAGATTGATTGTTATTGCGTTGTTCCTTGACTGAAGTTCTCGTTATTTGCGACCCTTTGAAACCTTTCCAATTATTTGGTTTTGATTTGATTCATTAAGTTGTTATTGAATTGAGTAAAAAATTGATTGGTGTCCAAATTCCTTGAGTCTTCTTTCATACATATCCTTACCTTTTTGTCCGTGCCTACCTTCTATTAAAACATTGGTGAATATCGGTATTAGTGAAAGGAGATAAAGGATATATCCACTTACTCCTAATCTTTTTAACAAAAAACTTATAAAAGCGAAATGTTATAAAAAATTGGCGAAACTCCAAAAAATGCTTGATTTCTCCTGAAGTTCTTTAGTGAATCTGGGATTAAACTTCAGAGCTTTTTTTGTTTCCAACCATCATTTCTTTTAAAGTTTTTTTGAAACTTATGATCCAATATCAATATTGTGATATTGGTATGGTTTCTTTTTTCCTTTTTGTTTGGTGGTTCTTTTCTCGCCCATTTCCTCCCCTGTTTCAGGTTTTTAGTACCTATTTGTTGTTTGATTCATATACCATTAACTTCGAAACTGATGTCAGATTTCTAAGTTGTATGACTTAATGGATTTGATCCTATTAGTTTGAGATTGTCTCTCTGAGAACTTTCAAGAATGTGAGGAGATGGGCTGTAAGTTGATTTTGTTCCAGATGGCTCTTTGAATGATTGGTAGAAACTTATACTTGGGTTAGAGGGCTTTTCGACTTTATGGTGCCTACATGAGATGAGTGATCGGGCTGTTACTTTTCATTCTCATTGATAGTACTTCATTTTTCCAGCAGATTCATTTGGCCAGATTCATTCAAAGAGATCCCAATGGATTCATTTTGGGTTTTGTTGAGTATATGGGGTTGCTTTCTTTTTCACTAATTCTCACTCACTATTGTTTTAATATTTGGTATTGGTTGGTATCTAGGAGGAAGATTACTTTCAAACTTAAGTTCATTTCTATCGAAATTTTCAAGTTTTCTTCTCCCGTCTTCCACCACAAATACATTCCGTTCTTCTCGGAGGGAATATTTTGTTAACAAGTATAATTATAGGATTTTTTTGCTTCTCAAGTTGGTGGTGTTCAACATGTCTCATTGACTTATAACGAAAGAGGTCAATCTAAAGGTATTGCCACTGTTGTTTTCAAGTCATCAATCAATGCTAGCAAAGCTGTTGAAAAATACAATGGTGCTCCAATTGATGGTGGTGCTTCCAAACTTAAGTTGGAATTAATCATCGATCCAACCAAGAAACCATTAGCCACCAGAATTATTGCAAATGCTATCACTGCTCAAAAACCTGCTGCTCCAAAGAAAAAAGCCGGTGCTGCTACTCCAAAGAAAGGTCAAGCTGCTGGGAAAGATAACAAGAAAGCCTCTAAACCAAAAAGTAAAAGACCAGCCAAAAAAACTGTTGAACAATTAGATCAAGAAATGGCTGATTACTTCGAAAAGAAAGATTAAGTAAATTTTCTTTTCCTTTTCAACATTGCATACACTTTATGCCGTTGTGTGTTTCAATTCTTTGGTTTTTAATTAAAAAAAGTCAGCCTGTATAATTTTTTAATCTTTGTTCTATTTCTTCTGGTGATCATATTACGATAATTTGGTGTAGAGTATTCGTAATCTTCTCATTAATAATTATACATGTCTCATTTGATAAATATGTACAAGCAGGTGTCAACTTGGAGGGTTTCACTATTTGTCTTTACTTCCAAACAACCATTCAAAATCTAGCAAGCCAGAGAATCTATCACCACCTTTCCTTGATGAGTATGAATTACCAGCTCCTTCATATTCAGATTTTCTCTTATATTGGCCCGTTGAAATAGGTAACCCTGGTTGAATCTTTGCTATATTTTGGGTGTTATCACTATCATGACCTTCAGCGTTTTGGATATGCTCGGGAATGAATTTGGCATCTCTTTGTTTGTTCACAAGACTATTCAATAGTTAGTACACATGCATCAACAACCCAGAAGCAATTTCAACTCACGTTTTCACCAGATAGATCGAGCCGATGGCACACGACGCAACGAAGATGAACTGGTTCAGCTGCTGCTTGAAAGAAGCGTTTATCTTGCTCATCTTGAACTGATAACGAGTGCTTTAAAAACAGGCGACTCTCTTATTGTGTGTGAGCTTCCGATAAATTTTCCTTATTCCAGTCTAGGTCTTTGAAATGCCCCAGATAGGAAATTGCTATATCCAGAAGAACGCCCTTGCGCCGAAAACCGGGGAGAACGATTCTTCAACACTTTTCACTTTCCACTTTTCAACTCACAAGAAGAAGTTTGTTGCTTTGTTGGTCCATCTATCAGGTGATTTGAGTATCTAACAGCATTTTATTTGAGTATGGCATCGAGATTGGACGCTGATCCGGTTGCTCATGCCGTCGCTGGTGGGATTGGTGGTGCTCTGAGCATGGCTGTGACTTACCCATTAGTGACGTTATCCACTTTGGCTCAGACCAAATCGAAGAAATCTGTCGAGGAATCGACTGACGAAAAGGAGGAGGAAGATGCTGAGAAGTTAAAGCAGAAACAAAAGATCTCAACATTAGCTGCTGCTAAATATTTGTTGAAGAATGAAGGTGTTTTGGGATTCTATTCAGGTTTGGAAAGTGCCATTTTTGGTGTTGCTCTCAACAACCTAGTCTATTACTATTTCTATGAGTTGGTTACCAAAATCATATTGAAGAGAAGAACTGGGAAAAAATCGCATAATTTATCACCATTGGAAAGTATATTAGCCGGTGCACTTGCAGGTTCAATTACTGTTTTTTCGACCAATCCAATCTGGGTTGCTAATACCAGAATCACAGTCAGTGGAAAGAATCAATCAACTTTGAAGGCTTTGATTGAAATCATTAAAAAAGATGGTATAAAGACATTATTTGCCGGTGTTTTACCTGCTCTGATCTTGGTATTAAATCCAATTATTCAATACACCATCTTTGAGCAAGTTAAAAACGCAATCAATAGAAGAAAGGCCAACAGCGTCACTTCAATTCATGCGTTCTTCATTGGTGCTTTAGGAAAGTTGGCTGCTACTGGCTCAACTTATCCCTACATTACTTTGAAGGCAAGAATGCACTTGAAAGATGAAGAGGGCACAAGTCCAACTTCTATCATCGGATGGATTCGTGAAATTTATACAAAAGAAGGAATTCAAGGTTTTTACAATGGGATTGGCGTGAAGCTGTCTCAGAGTGTTTTGACTGCTGCTTTCTTGTTTTTCTTCAAAGAAGAACTGACCAAGATCAGTGTTCAACTGCTGAAACTAGCTAAAGCCTCGAAAAAGATCAGTGTTGCGAGATAAGAATCTTCATGATGCCTCCTCTTGGTAGCATTTCGGGAAGACTTCTGCTAGAATCATCATTGTATTCGTACCTATATCACCCAAGTTTGAATATAGTTACACCATATTACTATTCTTATAGGATGATTACGAAAAATGTTGCAAGTAGTATACCAATACTTAGCTTTGGACTCTATTGATATAAGTAAAGGTACCTCTATGAAATGTATCAGTGACGTAGGTTCCCTTTCTCAACCATAACGTTTCTTTAGCTCCTCATAAGTAAAGAAAATGACGGCATTGGATGGGACAGCTCTGATCAATGTTATACCTAGGCCTCTATATAGAGCTCTAATACCACCATGTTTATATATAAGTCTAGCTGTTGATACAAAGGTGACTTTTTGATTTGGATTGATTATGCTATTTGTTTGCATTTTGGATTTTATGGTATCTGCAGGGAACAAAGACAAGTTATAGCCAATACCAGCCGAGGCACCACTGATCAGTAATTCAGTGATTGTGTTTGAGTCTTGTGAAGTAATTGTATGGTCTGAGCCAAGTCTCAATTTTTTCAGTTGATAGGAGACCAATTCATATATCCCGAACCAAGATGCTGACCCACCACATTCTCTCAATAATGTACCTGTTTGTCCAAACCAGAATCCTTTCAAACCATTTTCCTGAAAGACTTCTTTGACCAGTTGTAATATAGTCGATGACTTATCCGAGTATACTTTCTCCACTTGGATCTTACATTTGATCAACTCAATTGGAGTTAGCACAAATGATGCAACAAACCCACTGATACCACCACATAAGACTTTCAGTTTCAACGGCAGTTCATCATTAGATTGTGTCAAATGTTTCTTCATCTGGTCTTGTGCAAACTGATAACTGAAGAATAACGCAGCATTTTCAGTTGCAGCGCCAACTATCGGTGAAGAGATACCCTAGGAAGAACCAATATGTTAGTAAACCAGATTCTAAGCTATAATACATGAGATGCAAACATACTCTATAAAATCCCAGGACACCTTCTTTCTTGAAAGTTTGCTTGATACAGTCTCCAGCACCGTGAAACCTTAACGGCTGATCATGTGGTTGTGATTGAAGTCTGACCTTGATAGTATCAAAAGGATACTCAATCAATTTTCCAGTACATCCTGACAACTATGAAAAGATATGTTAGTTCCCCTACTCATCACAGATGTGAATTTTTTCAGTACTGAAACGTACCGAGCCAAAGAGTATATCCTTGAAACCACTGGTGACATTTACTTCAGTCTCACCCATCTGCTGGTCTCTCGGAAGAACTGAGAGAACGGTTGGAATGGTATCAATTGAGTGAAAGTTTTCCGAGCAGTGATATCCATCAAACTTACACTTCAATCTTGAAATTTTTGAATGGTGTTTGGGTTTTAGTGTCGAGTACTGAATGGTTTGGCCACAGCGATCGATCGGCGAGATCTCGGCCTGAAGTTTGAACCCGCCTTCTGGCCAAATTCTAGACGGGCTTATTCCGTGTAGGTGGGAAAACTTGGGAGGGAGCCCGATAATTGTAGCGAGGAGTTCCTATTTCCTGAAGCTCAGCTATCAAATTACAAATAAATCACCACTCACCACCAACAACAACCCTTCTATAAGCCCCATCAGTGGAATATCAAGTTATACTAGCAACCGCAAGCTGTTTCTTAATTTCTGCACTATAAGCATAGATTAAGACGGATTACGTCATTCCGCGATCTGATACAAAAGCTATAAAGCACTCCCAAATTCCACGTCTTTGTTAGCTTTTACAAATTAACAAATATCCAACTTCGATCAATTGTTCCAACCACGTGAACAATATCAATAAAAATCACATATGACTAGCAATTACACTCTAGCAACTGGTCTTGAGACCCCACAGCCTTATCCAGAACTCAGTGATAATGTATTGGATCTTTTCTCATTGAAGGGTAAAGTCGCCTCAGTTACAGGGTCTTCCAGAGGTATTGGTTTGGCTGTTGCCAAAGCATATGCTCAAGCAGGTGCTGATGTTGCTATTTGGTACAATTCTTCTCCTGCTGATAAGCTTGCTGAGGAGATGAGTAAGAAATACGGCGTTAGAGTGAAAGCCTATAAGGCCTCTTTGACTGATTTTGAATCGATCAAGACCGTTGTGGAGCAAATTGAAAAAGATTTTGGTACCATTGATATATTTGTCTCAAATGCTGGTATTGTGTGGTCTGGAGGTGGTGTCTTGGATCAAAAAGAAGATGCACAAGTTTGGAAAAACGTCATTGACATGGATTTGAATTCCATCTATTATCTTTCAAGGGCTATCGGTAATGTGTTCAAGAGAAAAGGTAAAGGTTCGTATATTATCACCGGTTCAATCTCTGGTAGCATAGTCAATATTCCTCAACAACAGAGTGGTTACAATGCCGCCAAAGCTGCAGTAGTACATTTTGCCAAATCATTGGCTGTTGAATGGGCAGGCTTCGCAAGAGTGAATTCAATATCTCCAGGTTACATCGCTACAGAATTGACCAACTTTGCTGACTCTGAACTCAAAACTAAGTGGAGAGCATTGACACCATTGGGAAGAGAAGGACTGCCTCAAGAGTTGGTTGGTGCTTATCTATATTTGGCTTCAGATGCTAGTACGTACACTACTGGTAGTGATATGATCATCGACGGTGGTTACACAGCCCAGTAATCATATTGTGATTCAATAAGAGGAATAGAGTACTTTATACACAGCAAGCTAATACAAGTCTTCTCTTTTTTTCACTATTATCTTTGTGAACTTAACTCGAAGTTCACTCGATTTTGTATTTTTTTTCTGCTTTTGTGTCAATTTTTAAACCAATATCGACATACCAACAAAAGCCAATTTTGATGGCGAGGGTTCTCTCATCTTCCGCTAGAAAAGTCTATTGTGACCATAGGATAAGCACAATAACAGGAAAGTCGTCATGACACAATTCATCAGGAGGAACATTGATATCATCTCATCAAAATCGAGACCTCCAACTGCAAATTCTTCAATTGAGCAGTATGACCCAGATATTGAAACTCTAACCCCATTGGAACCCCATCATACCATTCTAAATAGTGGATTGTCGTCTCAACTCTTCGAAAATTATACCATGTATCCAAAGTCTTCCAAAAATAGTGGTGTTACCGGTGCTGCTAATGTTTCAGATACAAATGATCTTACCTCGCAAAGTTTTCAATCTGCTTATGAGACATTACCAAGTGGAACAACCAAACTACCAGCGCTACCAAATAGATCTGAGTATGAGCTAGATACACAAACTCTGGATCAAACAAATGATGGACAACACGTCGTTCACCAAGGATATGATTCTCTAAGCTCCATTGGTAATAACAATAATAACCAGGAGCCGATTGGGCCATCAACTGCAGCTAGCTGGTTCAGCTTACCATCAGCGCTAGGCACGAGGATCTGGAATCTTTATAGATATATTGTTGAGAGGAGATGGTTCGAAAGACACCAAGTTATTGATCCAGAAAGACAACCTTTATTCCATTCAGAGCCTGATCATGATGAGCAAGACGATTATGGAAGCCCATTACTTGATAGTGTCACAAGACAGACTGTGTATGCTATTCTAGCTGTGGCTGTTGGGATATCAATGGTGCTCACCATTGTTTTAACTGGAGATACACAGTTACTTCAAAAAATCATTAGGGCAATGATATGCTATTTGTTTGGTTCCACAGCAGCAACTGGTGTTTTTGGTCAGGACTTTTGTCCAAATTTAAACTAAGAGTTCTTGTAATTTCAGCCTATAGTGTCATCTGCAATATTACCAGTATAATTCAATATGGATGTTCATTCCTAGAACTTGGAATAATCATCACTTAACTCTTTTACACTCCTTTTGATGAATTGTATATCATAAGGAGGAGAATACTTCTTGTAGCCTTCAACTAATGGATCCTTGTTAGTTTGGCAGCTGGCATCCTTCATGATCCTGCTCAGTTCCTGTAGCTTCTCATAAGGCAAATCCTAAATATAGTGATCAGTTGAACCCTGCATCTCCTCTACCACCCATTTCATATTTTTCATTGATTTCGTCTTATCCACTGTTAGTCTGGTATCAGATCCTTCACCACCAAAAAACCTTGATCACATAATCAACCCATCTGAGGAAAGCTTGTGAGTATTAGCAGCGAAGAGAGCTTGATCTTGGAGAAAGCTGATCGCTTCAAGAGGTCCACCCGCGAACTTGGTCTGTGTTCTGGTGGCATCGGAAAAAAATTTTTGTAGGATAATCTTTTCACTGAAGCTCATCTCATCGCTTAAACGAGTGATCTAAGAAATAATACCAGCAAAGCCATGGCTAAGATTACTGCACAGTCGCCCGTAAAGGCCAATCACAAAACATTCGGTGATGATGAGGATGTGTTTCATACAGCTGATGAGGGAAATAGCGAATCAGAAGAAGAGGAGAAGGATGAAAGCGAGAGTGCTAGTGAAAGCAATAGCGAAGATGAGAGTGATAGTGATGATGCACCAGAAGAGGAGTCCATCAGTACAGCTAAACATGATCAGGAGCTCAGACTAAAACAACAACAGCAAATATTACAGAGGGAAAAAGAACAGCTGAGATTGAAGAGAAAAGAAGAGCAGGAGAAGTTCACCAAACAGCAAGAGTTGAAAAGACTAAAACAGCAACAAATAGAAGAGCGTAACTTGGTCGAGCTCAAGAAATTTGAAAAGATTGCGAAAGAACGTGAATTGAAGGCAAATGTTAGAAGTCTGGAAGAGGAAGAACTTGAGAAAACGTTGAGTAAAGAAGTTTCTAGAGATATAAAGAAGGCCAAACTTCGAAAATTCAAAGATTTGAAAGAGAAACCAAGAAAAGTTGATGGATTGAAGGTTAAAATACTGGACAAAACAAACGCAAACAAACTTTTGAAATCGAAGATAAATCGTGATTCAATCTTGAACAAACGTAAGAAGAAACTAAACAAGAAATAGAAAAAGACGCAAAAGAGGGCATCTGACTGATCAATTCATGAGGGAGTGATTGAAGTCTTGGTGATGGATGGCTGTGGCTCATGTTTTGATTTTATTGGACATAATTCATTGTCAGTGAGGTTATCAATTTCATAGATTTGTATTCGGATAAAGTGCTCGTTCGAAATGTACCTTGATAAGTTGAACTACTGGGTGCTTCAATGGTATCATTGATTGTGGATATATGGTTATAGTACATATGACACCTAAGCGCATTTTTCATGTTATTTTTGATCAGTTAAGATTTTACTTGTAGCCAAGAGAACGTCGTACCTTCTGTTTCATGCAGGAGCTGCTAAAGGCTGAGCAACAATAATATGAATTGTACTCAAACCAAAAGATCATATATTCTGCATCTTGTATATCAGAACTTCACAGCCCTTCATAGCACAGTGCTCCAAGAACCTGCTCTTCAATGATGGCGTGATCAAAGCAGACTCATGATCAAATAAAGCAGGATTCTAGTACGGAGCTACCTACTGAATCTCTCTACTCAACTATATCTGCTACAATGATAAAAGTGCAATCAATTGTTCACCAGAATACTGTACTAAACATATGATCCCATGTGCTGAATATCAGGGAGGCCAGGGGAATATCATTCACTGCAACGTATGATGCTTGTTATTTGTTGTCGCACCAAATACCGACATCGCCTATAAGCTGCATGCATTATAAATTTATATTAGGTTCTCAAGACATTCACACAAGCCATACGGTAGCAAATTATCATCAGACCGACCAAATTATCGTCCAAGTGAGTGATCTTGATTAGTCCAGTCACGACTTGTACCATGAGAGTTCAGGAAGTAGCACGCCGTATTGTTCAGATGTTACTCATCCTGGTGTGCTAGAGTTATGTGATTTTCTCTGTCTCTCACTTAGAACATTCGTAGAACGTTTTATCACTCATTTTGTTATCCAAGCCCGTCGTGGTAGATGCAACCGTACACATTCAATACTGCATGACTTATACTATCAACGCCGTCTAAGAGAAGAAGGTAAAAACCTGCAATTTGATATATAAACTATGCACCCCATTGAATAATTAGCACGATAACCATAATTGGTACCATCCTTATGTCATAACTGATAACACACGGACCATGGTCCTATTGGAAACTGGGTCTAGTGTCTTAATATGGTCCAATTCACACTTCCGTCGTCATTTGCCGTCTTTTCGATATCATCCAAAAGTTTGACGACAGCTGAATCAGTCAGACTGAAGATGAGATGAGATGGTCAAAAGTTGGAAGACGGGTACTTTGTTTCCTCAAGCGACTTGCTTGTATAAGAGAAAAATCTCAACAGATGATGAAAAACGCAACAATGGATGATCTAGTGGGAACTGCAAACGATCGCCCAATACATATCGTTGAGAGGACCAGGCGCTGTGGGGTCATATGTGGAAACTTCGGCATATTGGCTTCCATTATATTCATGTATATCACCTAATATTTTGGTACTCCACCATTGGCATCAGCTAGCATTATTCAAAATATTAGCACCTCAAGAACTCCTATCCAGTGGCTACCTGTTCCTCTCACCTGTAATAATCATCTGATCATTGATACCTGTATGTCATTAAACCCTCTTTGAAAGCCAATCCCCACTTCTTATCTTCTTTAGACGGCAGACGTTAAGTTAAAGTATCAGCACATTAAGCGAGGAAATATTGTTATAGCATGGCACTGCGCGGCGGAAATCCTAGTTTTCGGAGAACGAGTTCGCGCATTATTACCCGGTCTTCTACCTCTTTGTCAATCTCATATTGTAAGCTAAAGGCACCAAAGGGGTATTTCACCAAGCAAACTACAACATTCTAACCGAAAGAATTCGAAGAGGTACCCAAAGAGTATCCTTGACAATGACTATATCAAAGCTTCCTGAACCATGTATGTACAACTAAACAGCATAGAGTCATCCTCTTGTCTCATTCTGGATAGATAGAAGACTAATAACCCCATATGAATCTAGTGACCCATGAAGAGATGAAGAAGAATAAGATCCCATTGGAGTATAGGGACAGATGTGCAAGATTGTTAATCCCGTTAAGAGCTTGTCGTAGAGAGAATGCTTTCATGCCTTGGACCTGTACCGAGGAAAGACATGATTATGAGAAATGCCAATATTTGGACTTCAAAAGAAGGGTCAAAGAATTGGAGGAATTGAAGAAAGCTTCAAGTGCTGTGTGAGTTTCCACATTCACCTTATTTATGGAGATTATTTATTATTATTTATTACAATTATTTATTCAGTCATTACATGATTTTCTTCTCAGCTCTTTGTATCAAAGCAAAGTAGTCCTGTGTGATACACTCACACATTAACATTAACATTTTATAACTACAATAGGACTCTTAATCATAAAGGAACAGCAGATATCATATTAATTACGTGTTGGTCTAAATAGGAGAGGTACGTTTGTGACTGTGATTCAGACACGTCTCTGATATATCAATATCTGAAGTGAAACTGGGCCACTTTATTAGGATCTGAAGGTCCTGGAGCATATTGGCTATAATGAGGCTCATTCAGATGTGGAGTCCCTATTGGCGAATAATAGATCTGTGCTGTTGATGGGGAATATACTCTATTTGAAATATCGTGATGTTGCTGTTGACTTACTGTTGGATTTTGAAGTGCTGATTGCTCAAGAAGAACGAATGGTTGAGATGGCGGCACTGCAGTTGGTTGCTGATAGTGAAGTTGTCCTTGCAGTTGAATATTAGTGGAATTCAACAGGTTGTTGTGTCCCATTGTTGCCTCATGGTGAATGCTCATTGAACTTAGGGCACTTCTTTGAATCATCCTCGTTCTGCTGTTGTTCATTAGTGTGATTGCATACGCAGCTGCTTCAGGGCCTTCTCTTTTCAATATTTTTGCATGAAACAACCCACAAGCATTACACAAGGTTCTAGCACCATTAGGACCCTTCCTCCATTCAGGCGTTTCAAAAGTGCCGCATCTTTGACAGTATGATGATGCTTTTTTGGTTTTTCTGTCGTGACTCTTGCTTAATCTTCTCTCTGGTCGTTTTTTGATCTTGAAACCATCGATGTTGGGTGAATGTGTCGGGTTGTACCGTGCCTGAAAGTCTGCATGAGATTGGGAATCCAGTGGATTACTTTCACTGGGATTGTAGAAGTGTTGTTGTGGTGGTGGATAGGGTGGATAGTGTGGAGTGGTGGAAGGCTGTGGGTACGTTTGATGGTAGTACAACGCTGAAGGCGGTAACATCATTGGTGGGGCATGTTGATACCTATTGAATCTTTGGTTTTCCGGCGTCGTATTTGGTGAAACTTGAGCCACGGTTTCAGTTACATAAAGCGTCTGGTGTTCCTGAGATGTTGAGAGTCTCAAATTATTGCTTCTTTGTGGATCATTGACTGATGGTAATGGAGTGGATGAAGAGGTATTGAAGAGATTGTTTGAAATCGGAATTAACTGTGCTATGCTTGCGATTGAAGGAAGGCGAACCTTGCGTGGATTTTCATCATGAATACCACTTGAACCTGAACCTGAGATCTTGAATTCACTCCCCTGATATCCCATCCTTAAGTTTGTTAGAGTAGTGCAGTAATTTTTGTTACTGGAGATCTCAGCATGTCTCAACATGGAAGATTGAACAGAGTGGATTTGCTCAAAGAAAATATTATCTGCAGTCTAGTTGATGAGCTAGATTTTGATTGATGAAGAGCTGATTGATGGTGATAATGATTCAGAGATGATTCTAGTACGAAGTACAAGACTATGAGGACTTCGGTCGAAAAGTATTGATTCAGTGGACATTCATTCTAGCTAAGAGCCGCTCTGACAAGAGATTAGATTCCTTTGGGTCCTTTATAAGGAAAAATCTATCTAACGTCTGGAAATGGTGGAGTCGAAAAAAGAAAAGATTGATATCTGGCGGTACAACTTCCACTTTAAAGACGGTTGAAGCTTGAACCTTCTACTCGAAGGAGGTAAACGTTGTTATTGCATGAGCACTTGTAGGAAATGCAGAACTTGCAGAATCTGATAACTAAAAACATGTCAACTCACAACTCACATCTGTCTTCTGTTGCTGTTCTATGCATGTTACGAATGTGTGACGTCTGAAACCTCCGAAATTATGGCCTATAGAAAATATGTATCTGGGTTAAATATTGCGTCTTGTTGCTGGCCATAAAATCTTATTTCACTTTGGATTGACTGCTAACCAGTGGCTACTAGCTACTAGCTACCCTTAGTTTGAGGATCAAGCACATACTAGTACTAATATCGAGTACAACTGATCAATCTGACTAACAGAGCGAACAGGTGATAGCCAGTGAACTCTGTAATTTCACAATATATTCAAATAAACTTAGAATCGTGATGACTTTGTAGTCATTTACGTGAGTACAGGTGGGCGCATCTGGAAGTTCAGCGAAAGCGATCACAAAATAACAATCCTTATAGGCCCTTATAGGCTCTTTTATTGTACTATACGTCTGTGCAGGTTAATCATTCCAATCTGCTTCTCCCAATCAACAAAGTCCAAGCTTTCAAAGACCCCCAGAATCAAAGTGCTGGCAAAACTTATTCCTAAGAGCAATTTCTCGTTAATTCTTATTGCTCTCTCCTGAGTTGGGTACTACAATACATATTCAGTGAACCTGAATACCGACAAGCTAATTAGTAGATCGTGGCGTAACCGATGTCAATATACAGCAGATCGTGTCAGCCTGACTTCATCTATTCTGCTAGATTTGGATATTTGGATATATCTTTCGATTAACCAGGCGCTCGGTGGGGTCATGTAGCGCAGAGATGTAGTTTTCCGTTCAAAATTCAATCCTACTATAC